>CM028332.1:74441482-74463982 GCA_016647705.1 Eucommia ulmoides
TTCAAGCTGAACCTCGAGACAAAACTTAACTACTTTTGGCATTTTTTTTTCCCTAAATTTAATTTTCAAGAACAAACATGGAAATACTTCAACTCTCATTTCACATATTTCTAACAAAATTATTAAGATAAAAATGCAAGAGGAAAATTTATAATTTAAGATATTACCGATAATTTAATAATTTTTATTGTTTCCTTTCGACAAGGAATAGAAATTTATTATCATATATTTCGTTACATAAACGTGCACATTACATAATAACCTTGAACCCTACTAAGTATTTGTCTTGTGAACAATTTGAACACTTCAAACTACAGTTTGGAAGTCACAATCAATTAAATTGAAACCTTTAAACTGCAGTTCGAGTCTATCAAATGGTTCACATAACCAATTACTAAGTAGACTTGGAAGCACTTATTTAGATTATGTTGTAAAGTCACTTTCAAGGGCAAAACACAACCCTATAGTTGGTTCCCCCAGGACAAGTAAATGTACTGGTTTGATCATCCTTAGGGTAACTGTAAGCATCCCGACACCTATCCTTGAAAAACCTAGAGAAATCTGTGGGCCCACAGTTACCCGAATTGCAACAGTATGGTCTGTCTTGAACACCGTGCATGGGTTATTAAAGCCCCCTGGAGCCCGCAGTTGGTTTGGGCACTGTCCGTGATGTCTGCAGTGCACCTGATACCTCGAGTGCAACTTCCAGAATTAGGGCTAAATTCCATAGGCACGTTGAAACCATCAACCAAAGAAATATCAATGAAGTCAAGGTTATTAAATTGGTTCAGAGCATATTCAGCCAGTGTGTTGGGCGGCGTACCGAATACCTGGCACTAGAGAAGCCCATTACAGTCACCAGTCTGGCATCGGCCTCGACCCGACCCATCAAAGTTGCAACCTGTACGGGCCCAGATACGAGCTTGTTTTGTACCGGCGGGAACATTTATAGTCCATGTTTGTCTACTGTCAAGCGGTCTACCACCGCCAACTGGGACCGCAGCAGCCTAGACTGTATAGGGACAGTTGTTTCTAATGTCAAATATGGCAGCGTCGGTGGAGGTGGAGAGGAGAGAGATGAGAAGGAAAATGGGAATGGGGAGAGAGATTAAGGCCATGTTTGGGAGTTTGGGAGTTCTGAAAAATTATACTTTGTTGTGGTTTTTGTGAAGGAATGGGTAGGTTATTTATAGTGGCGAGCATATGTGGGTTGTTAAAGTCTTGTAACTTTTTATTTTATATTTTTGGGAAAAGGAAAAAAAAAAGGAAAAGGAAAAAAAAAACAATATATATAATATATATATATATATATATCCAGACAAGAACCCCACTAATGGGAAGAGAAAATAGTGTTTTAGACTTTTCTCACCATGAATAACTTTATCTATTGACTTTGGAGTAATATATAAAATCTTTTAAATACAATAATAGTATTAATATTATTTCTACCATTTTAATATAAATTTTTACTATACTCCCAAAATTTTGAAATATTTGAGAACATAAACATGTTTACCAAACAATTTTTATACATAAATTCCAAAATTTAAGAATAAAAAACACTAAATAAACGAAAAAATTCAAGGAGTAAAAACATTAGGGTCCTGTTTGTTTAGTGTTTTTTCTTCTTGATTTTTATTCTTATTCTCAAAATTGACGGGATTTATATACAAATTATATTTCTAAGTATTCTTAAATTTGGGGAGTAAGAATAAAAATGAGGTGACCTTAGTTAATGCATATGTCCTTTGGGCTTAATAGGAGAGGCATATTCAAGTTTACTATTGTATCGATTTAAGATTTTTAATTATATAGTTTCTAGGATTTTTCTTCCAAAAATCCTATTTAAAAAAAAAAAACAATTTTTTCAATCCTACACAATTAAAAACTTTTTTACTTCTATTTTTAAAAATTTCACTCCTACTAAAAAAATTTAAAAGTAGGAGTTTGTGCCAAATACTTTTTAAAATAGAAGTATAAAAAGTTGTTTTATTGTGTAGGATTGAAAAAAATTGTTTTTTTTTTTTAAATAGGATTTTTGGAAGAAAAATCCTAGAACTATATAATTAAAAATCTTAAAATCGATACAATAGTAAACTTGAATATGCCTCTCCTATTAAGCCCAAAGGACATATGCATTAACTAAGGTCACTCATTTTTATTCTTACTCCACTCCCAAATTAAGAATACTTAGAAATATAATTTTGATATAAATCCCGTCAATTTTGAGAATAAGAAATAAAAATCAAGAAGAAAAAACACTAAACAAACAGGACCCTAATGTTTTTACTCCTTGAATTTTTCGTTTATTTAGTGTTTTTTTATTCTTAAATTTTGGAATTTATGTATAAAAATATGTTTGGTAAACATGTTTATGTTCTCAAATATTTCAAAATTTTGGGAGTATAGTAAAATTTATATTAACATGGTAGAATAATATTAATACTATTATTGTATTTAAAAGATTTATATATTACTCCAAAGTCATAGATAAAGTTATTCATGGTAGAGAAAAGTCTAAAACACTATTTTCTCTTCCCATTAATAGTGGGGGTCTTGGTCTGGATATATATATATATATATATATATATATAGATATATATATATATATATATGTATTTTTTTTCCTTTTCCTTTTTTTTTTCCTTTTCCCAAAAATATAAAATAAAAAGTTACAAGACTTAACAACCCACATATGCTCGCCACTATAAATAACCTACCCATTCCTTCACAAAAACCACAACAAAGTATAATTTTTCAGAACTCCCAAACTCCCAAACATGGCCTTAATCTCTCTCCCCATTCCCATTTTCCTTCTCATCTCTCTCCTCTCCACCTCCACCGACGCTGCCATATTGACATTAGAAACAACTGTCCCTATACAGTCTAGGCTGCTGCGGTCCCAGTTGGCGGTGGTAGACCGCTTGACAGTAGACAAACATGGACTATAAATGTTCCCGGCCGGTACAAAACAGCTCGTATCTGGGCCCGTACAGGTTGCAACTTTGATGGGTCGGGTCGAGGCCGATGCCAGACTGGTGACTGTAATGGGCTTCTCTAGTGCCAGGTATTCGGTACGCCGCCCCAACACACTGGCTGAATATGCTCTGAACCAATTTAATAACCTTGACTTCATTGATATTTCTTTGGTTGATGGTTTCAACGTGCCTATGGAATTTAGCCCTAATTCTGGAAGTTGCACTCGAGGTATCAGGTGCACTGCAGACATCAACGGACAGTGCCCAAACCAACTGCGGGCTCCAGGGGGCTTTAATAACCCATGCACGGTGTTCAAGACAGACCAATACTGTTGCAATTCGGGTAACTGTGGGCCCACAGATTCTCTAGGTTTTCAAGGATAGGTGTCGGGATGCTTACAGTTACCCTAAGGATGATCAAACCAGTACATTTACTTGTCCTGGGGGAACCAACTATAGGGTTGTGTTTTGCCCTTGAAAGTGACTTTACAACATAATCTAAATAAGTGCTTCCAAGTCTACTTAGTAATTGGTTATGTGAACCATTTGATAGACTCGAACTGCAGTTTAAAGGTTTCAATTTAATTGATTGTGACTTCCAAACTATAGTTTGAAGTGTTCAAATTGTTCACAAGACAAATACTTAGTAGGGTTCAAGGTTATTATGTAATGTGCACGTTTATGTAACGAAAATATATGATAATAAATTTCTATTCCTTGTCGAAAGGAAACAATAAAAATTATTAAATTATCGGTAATATCTTAAATTATAAATTTTCCTCTTGCATTTTATCTTAATAATTTTGTTAGAAATATGTGAAATGAGAGTTGAAGTATTTCCATGTTTGTTCTTGAAAATTAAATTTAGGGAAAAAAAAATGCCAAAAGTAGTTAAGTTTTGTCTCGAGGTTCAGCTTGAACTTTCTTGGATGCTTTTAAAAGTTCCACAATAGGTGATTTAGTATAAACTACATAATAAAAAATGAAAACAAAAAAGTTAGATAAAAAAATAACTTTTAATGCTGCAAATAGAAAAATTTAAGAACTTTGTGAGGACAAAATTACTCACCTGACCTAAGTTTAATTTGAATTTTTTAGACACAGCTATCATTTTCAAATTGGTGTCGTGAGGTACTTAACACCTCCCAAGTATAAACAACTTCTGAATCGAAGAATTTTTGGTTAGACCATCTGTTCTTTTAGAGTCAACTTTTTGGCCATTTTAAAAAATAAATATATTTTGTTTAAAAAAAAAAAAAAGTAACATGATACAGCAATTAAACTCAATGTTAGGTGACAACTTATTTTCTTCGAAATTCGGTCCAAATATTTTTTGTCAAAAATCTGGCGCGTACGAAGCCCAAAAACTTTTTTTTTTTTTCAAAATAATAAGATTTCAAAAATCTCTTCAACAAGCATTTCATGAACACATTTTAGTCAACTTTTGGGCCATTTGCAAAAATAAAAATATTTCGCTCTAGAAGAACAAAACAAAATGGTGACATAACATACCAATTAAACTTAATGCTAGGTAGTGACTTATTTTCTTCAAAATTCGGCTCAAATTTTTTTTTTTTCCCTTCAAAATCCAGCACGTACAAAGCCCCCAAACCTTTTTTCTTTCCAAAATAAAAAGATTTCAAAAATCTCTCCAAGAAGTCTTTCATAAATATATTTGACTTAATCAAGACTTTTGGGGGTGCGTCATTGAGATTAGAATCTGATTCTTAGATATCTCAAGAACATTATCCCTGTTGAGTTTTTTTGCATGGATACAGTTAGATGCAA
This sequence comes from Eucommia ulmoides, assembly GCA_016647705.1. Classification (NCBI taxonomy): domain Eukaryota; kingdom Viridiplantae; phylum Streptophyta; class Magnoliopsida; order Garryales; family Eucommiaceae; genus Eucommia; species Eucommia ulmoides. Next base: position 74,446,249 of record CM028332.1, read on the forward strand.
AACACTTGTATTACTTCTGGGAGAACTATTTCTCTGATGCTGGAACCGGATTAGATCTAACCGCTCTTGTAAGAGTTTTCTCAAATCACGTCTCGAGAATTATTGACTTTGAGGTTGAAGTATCGGAAGAGGTAATCAATTAAATTAAATTTAATCTTCACAGTTTTATTTGTTTTATGTTTATATGGATAGATCCGACTTTAAATAACATGGTATTGAACGTGACTTATTTTTATTTTTTATTTTGTATTCCGCTGTGTAAATCTTGTGATTTTAATATTCAGTTCCTTCACATGCACAATATAAAAGCCTACACCCATCTAAATACCCTTCCTCTTAGCATAAAATGAAAGGAACAACTGACAAAACAATAAGGGAACGACAACATGTAGTTTGAAATATTTTATCCTTATTGCACTTCCAGAATTGTTGTTCTTCACTTGTAGTTCATAATAAGGTAGCAGAACATTCGATGCATCATAATTACCCTCAAGTAACTCCATTGCCTTTGTCCTAGCCTCGTATAGCTATCTCTTGGATGCCTCAATACCTCATAATTCTTTTAGTTTAGCTTGTAGACCATCATCAATGTTCAGATTAATCTTAAATTCTTTAAGCATTTTTTGTGCAATCCAAGTTGAATTAGTCTCAACCACATGACTCCTATTTCTAATGCAGCTATGATCTTCAGAATTTAACTCGATCTTCTCAAACCTTTGAGAGCTCACATTCAACGTTTCGTAGTCTCATTTCTGCTGCCCAAACCAACTTTAATATCATTCAAGACAAAAGTTGAGGGGTATTTTGATATTTCTCTTATTACTATTTTTTATGCTTTTTGTTTTATTTTATTCAGACAATAAGTAAGGGTAATATGGTCATTTCACTACTAATTACTCTGGCGAGGGATTCCGGTGATAATTTGGGAATTTAATTGGGGGTTCTGTAGAATATTAAAATAATACAAGGGGTGTATAAGGAAAAAAAAATTATTCTCGTGGAAAAAAACAATTCAAATTACTGTGTGCACTTTATGGTGGAGATTGACCACCATACATTCTCTCTGGACTTGCATATTTTCCAAGTCAAGCTTTTTAAGTCTACAAAACTAATTCTAACTAGATATTATTGAGCAGTGAGCTTGTCCCCTTGATATTTAAAAAAATATCAAGAGGAAAATACTGGTTTAAAATTTAAATATATATTTTTTTATATTATTCTCAAAGGATTATTCTCGAACGCAATAAAATAGAGGAACAAAAATAATAAAACAATATCAATAATTTAATTACCTCGCAATAATACCCCCATCAATGTAAAACATTTTTACCCAATTCTTACAACACTTAATGAAAATAATGAAACATTAATGATAAAGTTTTTATAACCGGACAACAAAATAAATCACTAATTGAATTATTGAATTAATACTTCAGTTGAGATATTCACAATCGAATTTTTGGGTAAACAATATTCATTGTAGATAGAGACTCATCTTTAGGGAGAAATACAATTAATCGAGCAAATAATGTGCATCATGATCAAACAACATATAATTGGTAATGATTAAAAATTAATCTATTCAAATCAATTTCATAGATTGCCACTGTGATTTGTTTATTGTCATGATATATTGTTAAATGAACTGGAAATTGTCACCAAAGAGCGATTGTCTGATCGTGAGTGAGACGATAGTTGACGTAGGATTACTTCCAGTAAAGGAGTTATCTGTTATAGGGAGTGATAGATGATGATTATAGCCGGTGTGAGATTTTTAATTATACTTGCCAATATTAGAGATGGTGAAAGAGAGGCAAAATTTAATTATTATTTCTATAATTTTTGTATATTAATTAGTGAGAACTATTCTTAATTAGGGAGAATTAGAAATTTCTATACATATTTTTATAATTGTCATATATTAATTAGAGCAAACTATTTTTATTATTTTAGTATATTAATTAGAGAGAATTATTTATGATTACCGATTTTTTTTTTCTACTTAGGGGGAATTAGATTTTTTTTGTAATTATTTTTATAATTTTTAATTAGGAAAAATTAGATTTTTCTACCATTATTTTGATAATTTTGAATATTAACTTTTTTTAATTAGGGAGAATTAGAAATTGCTATACATATTTTTATAATTGTCATATATTAATTAGGGCAAACTATTTCTATTATTTTAGTATATTAATTAGAGGGAATTATTCCGATTTTTTTTCTACTTAGGGGGAATTAGATTTTTTTTGTAATTATTTTTATAATTTTTAATTAGGAAAAATTAGATTTTTCTACAATTATTTTGATAATTTTGAATATTAACTATTCTTAATTAGGGAGAATTAGAAATTTCTATACATATTTTTATAATTGTCATATATTAATTAGGGCAAACTATTTCTATTATTTTAGTATATTAAGTAGAGGGAATTATTTATGATTACCGAATTTTTTTTCTACTTAGGGGGAATTAGATTTTTTTTTTTTGTAATTATTTTTATAATTTTTAATTAGGAAAAATTAAAAATTTCTACAATTATTTTGATAATTTTGAAGATTAATTAGGGGGAATTATTTGTAATTAGGAAAAATTAAAAATTTCTATAATTATTTCTATCATTCTCGTACATTAATTAGGGGAATTATTTCTAATTGGTGGGAATTATAAATTTTTATATTTTTTGAATATTAATTAGTAGGAATTATTTCTAAGTGGGGAATTAAAATTTCTATGTTTTAAAAAAAAATTGTATATTAATTAGTCAGAATTATTTCTAATTAGGGGATTAAAAATTCTATGATTATTTATATAATTTTGGTATATTATGTATATTAATTAGTGGGAATTATTTATAATTACAGAAAATCATTTCTAAACTATTTCTAGATTTCTGTTAATTAATGAGAATTATTTCCAATTAGGGAATTAGAAATTTCTACAATCATTTTTATAATTTGTTATATATTAATTAGCAAGAATTATTACTAATTATGGAAAATTGTGAATTTCTATAATTTCTATATTTTAATTAGTGGAAATTATTTCTAACTACGGGGAATTATTTTTGATTAGGAGAACTTAGAAATTTATATAATTTTTATATATTAATTAGTGAGAATTATTTTTAATTAGAGGAATTCGAAATTTCTATAATTATTTCTATAGTTTACATATATTAATTATGGGAAACTATTTCTATTATTTCCTCTTATTAATTGGTGAGAACTAATTCTAATTACGATAAATTATTTCTAATTACGGAGAATTAGAATTCGTTATAATTTTGGGGTGTTTACCAAACAATCCCAAAAAGACATCAAAACTACCAATTAAACCCGCGACTTTTTTTTGGGAACCGAGCAATCCTTGTGTCATTTTCGTGACTAAAATGCTTCTTTTTAATGCATCGCTTCATAACATCATGTAATCAACCCCTTAATGTGGAACTAAATTAGATAACATATGACCATATATATATATATAGAATAAACATGCCTATTTTGATATCAATCTAAATGTAAAACAACAAATTTTTTATACATCAATTATGTGGGGTATTGTTGAAACGTGCTATTTTTCTGTTGTTGATAAGGGCGCGTTTGGCGAGCCTATATATCTCAAATCGCTTTTTATTTGCATATTCGGAATTAGTCGATTTGGAATTTTTGAGCCGTAAACCGATTCGACGACTAGGAAGTTTATACATGTGTTTTGCTCATTTTTGAGTTACAATTAAGTTTAAGACCTGTTTCGATGTTCTATTATGTGGAAGTTGGGTAATTTAAAAAATAAAATAAAAATGGGGTTTTGAAACTTTGTACCCTCGGAGTTTGATCAAAATCTTACTTTGATCCCTATAGTTTCAATTTGATTTTATGACACGTCAAAGTTTCTGAATCATCTTATTGCAGTCCAAGTTAGTCTCCCCATTATGATTTTGGAAGGAAAATAATTACTTATTGCACATCTGACTATCTTTAAGGGGTTTTATAGGTATTTTCAACATGTTCCTTTTCTCCTTCTCCTATTTTCTTTTTTGCTTAAATACTAAGAAATATACATATAATATAATATATATACAGACACATACACACATACATTCGTGTTTTTTATAGAAATTTTTTAAAGGGGTAGAAGATGCAAATGTCCATAAGTTCTCTTAAAAACAGTTGGGTTCACTATAGGTGATGGTTTTGCCGGCCAAAATTGTAATGTAGTTAAAAATTTGAATTATTATAAAATTTCTGGGTGTTGTGTTCGAATCGAAACTATAAGAACCAAAGTGAAATAATGGTCAAACTATAGGGGTGCAAAGTGTCGAAACCCCAAAAGTTTGTAAAACACTTTGTTTTTCTATGGCTTTATAGAAATAAAATGGAGAAAATTTATTCCAAAAATAAAGGATCGAATTATATATATCTATATCTATATATATTTCTTTCTTTTTTGTTTTTTTTAGTATTTTCATTAAAAATTTATTTTGAAACAAATACAATAACCAAATGTCATTTTTCATTAGACATTTCACTGACTAGTCAACATTCACACTTGAGTGTAAAATTGAAAACTTAGGTCCGTTTGTTACTACTTTTGTTTCCGATTATGAAATTTAGGAACTAATATACAGAAACAGATTTTGGTAAATATGTTTATGTTTTCAAATTTTTGAGAGTATTTCGATAGTATTTTCTAAATTTTTTAAGAATCTGAAAAATAAAAAAATATTGATTCTTATTCACTCCCAAAAAACTATTCTCATCACCATCCTGTCCGCTATTATCACAACATCGAATAAGAAATATGTATATTTATTATCATACATTTAAAAGAAAAAAAGAATAAATATTGCAACCAAACATATTTTTTTGTTTATGTTCTCATAAATTAAAAGAATCAATTTTAGAAGAATGGTCGTTACCAAATATGTTTTTAATCTCAAAGTATTCCAGAACAACATTAGAATTCTTATCCCAATTTATTGGAAGCAAAAACACTAACCAAATGACACCTTAATGTTGACTTCAACAAGTCAACACAATTCCAACAATGCCACTGAAAAAGATCAGGGGTCCAAGTGGTATTATCTAAATAGCAGGGGATTATAGTGGTATTAAGCAATATAACAGGGGTGTTATTGACAAAAATCCTTATCATTGGACTCAAACTAGGGATGGCAACAATATGATTTTGGGTTAATTTAAACTAAAATAAAACTGTTAGGCATATATTAACTCTAAAACCAAAACCGTCGATTTTTTAGAGAATGATTTTAAAATTGGACCATTTAATTTAATTCAAAACCAAAACCAAAACCAAAATGATAATTACAAGACCGCGAAACCGTTAAGATTTTTTAATTTTATAAAAAATGTAAACGAAAACGAAAACTATTGCAAATTGCGAACTGTTGATTTTTATTCATAAACAAATACATAATTAAAAAATTATGAAAATCTTAAAATTAGCTCAATTAACCCTATAACATAAATACACACACACACAAATACACACTATAGGTTAAAATATAAATAAATAAAAATGGTGAAGGTAGTATATATAATAAAAATATATCTAAAATGCTGGTTATGTGCTTTGGTTACGCGGTTAATATCTCAAAACAAAAATTAAAATTACTTCGATTTTCAATTCTAAAGTCGAAATCATAACCAAAACTATTTAATCAATTTCAAAACCGAATCATTCGGTTACCCGTCGGTTCAGGTTGAACTGCCATACATAACTTATAAAACGATGACATATTATGTAACTCTATATGCTCCAAACTCCTAAGTGAAGCCTGGTATGCTATGAAGTGCTGCTTCAAAATGGAGAAAAACAGAGTGAGGACTGTGAAATATGAAATCATCTTGTGATTTTTTCAAACTCAAGCAGATTAAGGTTATTGGGATTTTAATCCCTATAGATCTAAATAGATTTCTCAAACCTTAATCAACATGTCAAATTATCAAGAGTTTCAATGTACATGTAAATTATGTACCTGGATCCATTTCGATCAATTGACTACTAATGTAGAATTCTGCGACAATCGATCACGAGAAGAACACGGATCGAGCGGGTACGCGGTCTTCCTCAACCAAATCTCCGGAGTTCCTCAATGGGATTCGCTATTCACTTCTAGTTGGGGAGAAGTGAGCCGTCAAGACAATTTGGTATTATTGGGGACCATAACCCTAATATTACCCATTTATATGGTGTGATTAGGGTTTCCATAATCCCCTAATCACCCCAACAATTTTCAGTGTCTACTCATTTAACCCATATTCTTTTGAGTAATCTATGAGCTTACCCCAAATTAATTAGATCAATTAATTTTAGCCCATTAAATTTAAATAGCAAATAGAATTGAGTTAATAATATATTGCCCAAAATTAGATTAGGAAATAAAATTTCCTAACAATCTCCCACTTGGGCTACACATTATCCCCGAAATAATTATATCACAAAATTCCTTAGGCGCGCATCCGTATGCTATTTGTCTTTAGATTTCTCCTTTAATAATCTGATCCATCTTATATTCTAACAATGGAATTACCACAGCTTATATCACAATACAGTCGTGACTAAACCACGATGATCACCATACCAATACACTCAATGACATAGATAAAATGTGGATGAGTAACATGGAAATCACATGCAATGTGATCTCAGACATGCCTATTTCGAACTGGTCCAACTTTAGTCTTTAGTGAGATCAATCCTTAGTCTTTCTATCCTTATGTTAAACTACAATTAGAAAGAATACATTCAGCATAAATAAAAATTTAATCCATCAACTTTATTCCGCATAAATCAAATATACGTATCTAATAAAAGAACATTTAACAAACATAAACTCCTACTAAACCAGCACATCATCAGATAAAACCACACCTATACGAGTAGTGTGCTCATGAAATACCTTAGGTGACAAACCTTTAGTGAGCGGATCTGCAATCATGGAGTTTGATCCCATATGTTCTATAGATACAATCATACTCTGAATTCTCTTTTAGCAACTAAAAACTTGATCGGAATTAGAATACTCAATGATCTCCAAATGATCTGTCTTTCGATAAGTGAGCATGTAATTTTATGTTTTCTGTAAATACCTTATAACTCGTTTGGCTGGTTTCCAATGATCCATTCCAGGGTCGCTTAAGTATCTGCCAACATTCCAAATATGAATGCTAAATCTGGACGCGTACATACTAGAGCGTACACAAGACTCCCTACTGCCGACGCATAAGGAATCTTCTATATCTCTTTCTTTTCCAACTTATTCTTAGGGCATTGAGTGAGACGAGACTCGTCTCCTTTAGCGATGAGCGTATCTTCTGGTTTACTGTCTTTCATGTCGAATCTACTCAGAACTTTATCGATATAATCTTTTTGTGACAACCCAAGTATACCTCAAGAGCAATCTCTCAATATCTGGATACCTAATACAAAAGAGGCATCACCAAGATCTTTCATCTCGAATTTATTCGTCAGAAATTTCTTGGTTTCGTGCAATAAGCCTATATCGTTGCTAGCGAGCAAAATGTCATCGATATATAATATCAGAAAGATATATTTATTCCCACTGAACTTGTGATATACACAGTCATCAATGACATTCAATTCAAAATAGTACGAAGTGATGATTTGATGAAACTTGTGATACCATTGACGGGAAACCTGTTTGAGACCATAGATGGATTTCTTTAGCTTGCAAACCATAGATTTTGGGTTGCCTGATACAAAGTTTTCTGGCTGCATCGTATATATCGTTTGGTCAATGTCTCCATTGAGAAACGCAGTCTTGACATCCATCTAATGTAGCTCTAGATCAAAATGAGCCACCAGTGCCATAAAAGTTCTAAAAGAGTCTTTCAAAAATACCGGAGAGAAAGTCTCTTTGTAGTCTATGCCTTCCTTTTGAGTAAAGCATTTGGCGACTAGTTGAGCTTTATATCTCTCGATGTTACCCTTCGAATCCCTCTTGATTTTAAATATTCATTTACAACCAATGGGCTTCACACCTTTAGGTATCTCGATGACATCCTAAATGTCGTTGTCTTTCATAGACTTCAGCTCATCCTTCATGGCAGCAATCCATTTTTTAGAGTTAGAACTGCGCATGGCTTAACAGAAGTTGATTGGGTCATCCTCTATTAAACCAACGCCATCTTCATGTTGTTGAAGAAAGATGATATATTCATTCGAAATCGCACTTCTCCTCTCCCTAGTGGATTTCTTTAATGACACTTCTTGAGCTTGTTGAATTTGTTCCATAGGTTATTTTTGAGGAAAAATCTCATTGTTGTCTTATTATGGAACAATGTCAGGAATAGGAGCCTGAGCTTGAACATTGTTATCCACAATTGGAATAGTGTCTTGAACAATGATAAGTATAGAGACCTGATCACCGTCAATAACATGTTCCCTTTCGAAGAAAACTGTGTCTTGAACAACAATGAGTACAGAGACCCGATCACCGTCAATAACATATTATTCTTCGAAGACAACATTTCTTATGTTTCCTTCCCCCTCAAACTCAACACCCTCAAGAAATCTCGCATTTCCCGTTTAAAAAAAAAAGATCTTGATGTGGGTTCGCAAAACTTAAATCCTCTTGATCATTCAGTGTACCCAACAAAACAGCTAATTGTTCTTGGGTCAAGTTCTCTTTTATTTTGCCCATAAGGCCTTGCCTCAGTTGGACAACCCCAAACATGTAAATGCCTATGCTAGGCTTTACGCCTAACTCCTGCTTATAAGGAGTTTTAGACACCGCTTTACTTGGTACCCTGTTCAGGATATATACTGCCGTCCTAAGTGCTTCTACCCAGGGTAATTCTGGTAAAGAAGGAATGAATTATCATACTTCTTACCACGTCCTTAAGCGTTCTGTTTCATCTCTCAGCAACACGGGTCATGCCAGGTTTGCCTGGCATAGTGTACTGCAGGATGATTTTACATTTTTTTAGGAATTTAGCGAAAGGTTCTGGACATGGTTTTCCTTATTCGTCAAATCTCTCGTCATATTCACCATGGTCAGATTTAACAACCTTAATTTTCTTTCCAAGTTAAAGACTTAAGTACATCCAAGGATTGAGACTTCTCATGAATTAAATATAGGTACACATAATGAGAGTAGTTGGTAGCGGAATTTCATGTTGCTACTTTCACTGCAAGTGTACGGGTCAAGTTTTAGTATAATGGAAAGAGTAGGGGTTGTCGTATCCACATGGATTGGTTGAGATTATCGTTGAGTACTGCAATTATCATAACCTGACTTTATTTAGGCGATAAAAATTGGTTTATAATTAATAAATACTAATCTAATTAAGTAATTATACTAATTAAACTATAATACTAATATGAGATGTTTAGGGGAATTGATTATCTAAGGATTAACTTCATTTACTTTAATGTGTTTGATCTCGTTTGACAATCTCTGTATCGTAAACTCGCTCACTTCATCTCCCGAGTGTAAAACGAGCGAATATGTGACTTCGCGTTGATACTGAAGTCCCCCTCTAACATCTTTTCTAACACATAGTCACATGAGTCTTGCCCCTACGTCATGGATTGCATACCTTCTAACGCCTTCTCGGGTCGTTAGATCATCGTATTGTATTTAACCCTAATCCGAATCCGGGGTTACCTCTCCCGAGTATCAAACCCTGTATTCTCAATATATATAAACAAGCATATAAATGAAGAATAATGGTAAACACAATTAAATAATGAAGAACAACCATTAACAAAACCCCGATTTCAAATAAATCACATATTCATAAATTATATTAATCCCTATAAAATATCCGTTTAACTAACAGCCATAACCGTATATATACGATGATAAACGAGCTAAACATGCTCAAACCAACGACCAAAGTTAAGAAAATAAAGAAAGAAATGAAGGAACTTAGCCGCATTTCGAAAATCCGCCGCTAGTCCGAATCCGAGGTTAGCCGTATCTTTCTCTATTTCAAAGGAACTTAGCCGTATTTCGAAGATCCACCGCTAAAACCACTTCGAGAGCCTTTCTCCTTCTTCGATTTGTGTTCTTCTCCTTTGGGGTTTGGATGAGCTCCCCAAAAACCTCTCAAAACTCCCTAATATCTTCTAAAATGTGTTGGGGATGAAGGGATCAACTTTAGGGGTGCAAAATATCCCAATATCAAGAAAAACCCTTTAAAGCTAGTTCCATACCACCACGGTGGTGGAAATGCAGATATTTTAACAACTCTCAGCTGTTTAACCGTCGCGGCTGTAGTGTCACCGTTGCGGCGATGACACCTTTTCGTATTTTGGCTGTAACGTTTTCGTCCAAACTCTGATTGAGGTGATTTAAAAATCTATAGAAAGATAAGAAAAATATATACAACTTACACGTTTTGAGGTTTTCCAAAATCAAATTGCATCATAGTCAAAAATGGCCTTGAAGTTACTGCACTTGTACCGATTTTGCACATTTTCACCATTTTATTCAAAAACCTACCAAACAACACAAAAACATATTAAAACAATAAAAGAGCTTGAAAACACACAAATATTTGAATCTAAAAGTACTTAATTTGTTGATAAATAAATCACTTATCAGTAGTCGTCTATGAATGTAATAAAATACTGTTGTCCATTCCAAAATGCCGTAGGGAATGGTCCGCAGTATGTATTAGTTCTAAGATACCGAAACTCCTATTGGTACTCAATTTTCTTATATTTGTGTGTTTCCATTTTACTCATTCAATACAAACTTTGAAATTTCTTGAATCAAGGGGATCAAGAATTTCGTCAGAAACAAACATCTCTATTATCTGTTTTGAGATATGTCCTAGACGCTTGTGCCGAAATATGACAGAATTCTCATTAGCTAATTTGAATTTTGTACCACAATTAGTTATCTTCAAGGTTTCATTATGTGAAGCAATAGTATCCAACAACTATAAATTATTAATTAAATAATCAATTGCAATAATATTTGAATCTCGAAAAAGACTGAGGTTATTATTTCCAAATGAACAAGAAAAATCAAATTTGTCCAAAGTAGAAATAGAAACCAAATACTGTCTAAATGACAGTATTTCATACGTATCTTTCAAATCCAAAAGGTAACTAGTCTTTAAGGATAATCTAAAAGTCCTTATTACCTTAATAACATCTGTTTTGCCATTGCCCACATAGATACATCTTTCAGCATCAATTAGCTTTCGGCTCCATAGGCAACCCTGTATAGACACACTTATATGAGTAATAGCATAAAAAACCACCCACCAAATGCGACTAGGTACAGAAGCTAAATTAACCTTAGAATAAACCAGAGTGAGAAACATGCTTTTCTTTACACGCCATGCGGCGTACTTGGAATACTTTATTTTTATATGTCTAGTTTTCTTGCAAAAGAAACAGGTAAAATCCTATTCCTGATTCTTTTGCAATTTGGACTGTTGTGTTTCAACTGTAGCTTCTTGACATTTATCTCTTTGTCGTTTCTTACCCTTAGAAGTGGTGACTGAGTAAGCACTTTCTGTCATTTCTAGCTTAATTATTTTCTTCTTCTTGCACACAGTCAGATATGAACTTATTAAGAGTCCATTTATCCTTTCGAGTATTATAACTCACTGTAAATTGACTATATTGTGTAGGAAGAGAAATGAGTACTAAATGCACGAGTTAGTCCTTAAACAACTCTAACTTTAGTGCCTTTCATTCTAAAGCGACATTGGACATTTCCATAACGTACTCCATTCCATTCCATTTTTCTTTTATATTTTATTGAGACAAGATTAACTAAAAGCGTACTTGTCTCTACCTTTTCGTTCTTTACAAAACGTTTTTCTATTTCCTTAAAGAACGTCTTAGCAGTTACCTCATCGGATATACTGCCCCTGAATATTTTCGAAATGCTGCGTTGGATCATCATAAGATTTATGCAATTAAAACGGTCCCACATCTCATATTCCCTTTTATCCTCAGGGGAACTTTCTTCAGTGAGAGGTGAAGGTTGTTCTTTCCTTAGCGCAAAATCAAAATCCATACAGCCGAGAATAATGAAATGTTCTCTATCTAATCCTTAAAGTTTGTGCTGTTAAGTATTGGAATAGAATTTACGTTGGCAGTAATAGTAGTAGTAACTAAATAGAAAAAAAATAAAAAGAAAACACACATACAAGCATGTCATAAAATAATAAAACAAGACATGAACAATTAATCCAAATTTGAGGATCCATCTCAAGATACCTAGCATGACATTAATTCATAGTCTTTGGACAGAAGAATTAATTGTAATTGGTACTCTCAGCGCAAGAATCAAATGTTGATAATAGGTCCTATCAAATAATAAGCCTTGATTTGGGCCGATTTATTGTTCACATGAGAACTTAATAATCATCACACATTTATTCCCGCAGGTATGTTTATTATTTGACCAACCAACAACCTTCCTTTGGGCCGATTATTGATTATATAGATAATAACCATACTAATCTCAAATAATGTCTATTATTTAGTTAAACGATAACCTTCTTTTGGTCCGGTTATGGTTCACATAAACAAAAAATATTAATGTTTATTATTCGGTCAAACAATAGTCTTCCTTTGGGCCGACTATTGCTTGCATAAATAATAAACATTTATATCTCGATATCTCAAAATAAAAATAAACTACACAACAAAGATTACTTTGGTAATATATTGTTTAATTTTAAATTATTTTAAGATACAAGATTTTGATAGTCAACTGTCCTTAAAGTCCATTAATCGAACGCCTGCAACGAGTTGAAGTTTCCAACATTGGGGCATTCAATCGGTCGACTAGTCCTTAAAATTTAACTAATCAGATCTATCTTTAAGCCGTCAGTTGACCAACCATGAAGGTCCGGTCAACCGATCGATCATCCCAGGAAAAGATTAGGATCCTGAATTAGTCGGTCGACCGACCGAAAGGGTTTGGTCGACCAAAATTGGGTAACCTTGGCATCTTGTTACAATCGAATGACCGACCATAAAGGGTCGATCGACCAATTTATCAGAACCCAAAAATGACATGCTAAATCAGTCAGTCGAACGACCTCGAAGGGTTGGTTGACCGATTGATCTAGAGCCAGAAATACCCTTTTACTGAATCGGTTAACCGATTCAACCCTAATTCAACCAAAGCTAATTTCAATCACTATTTTGACCATGATTCAACCTAATTTTGAAAAAACTCAAAACATAAAAGTTATATATCTCGTTTTTAGATTTCCAAATAATTTTGAATCACCTCAATCGGAGTTCGGATGAGAAAGTTATAGACAAAATACGAACACCTATCAAAACTTTTTGAACCCTCTCAGACCAAATCGAAAACACCCCAATTTTTTTTTTTCTTTCGAAAATTTGGGTTTTTCTTTTCTTAGATTTGGAACAAATCCGTGTTTTTTTAAAAAAAAAAAAGAAAAGAAAAAAGAATCAAACCACATAATGCTTGAAGAGTGCATTTAATCTTAGTGACATAAATGTGGATCAGAAATACGCGTGCATATATATCGTAAAGCGAGGCCATATCGGTATTTTTCTAATGGATTATTTTCCAGCTTTAAGCATGAAAGTTTTTGTTCTTGACTCAATTAAAATAGACTCAATTTGAATGCAACTTTTTATTCTTAAAAAGAAATTTGAACGCAAGCCGGTTCGCACAAGCCGTTCGAATCGAGGAAAAAAAAATCAGATGCAATGAAACCCTAATAATTTAACATGAAGCAGACTCTGATACCACTTGTTGGGATTTTAATCCCTATAGATCTAAATAGATTTCTTAAACCTTAATCAGCATGTTAAATTATCAATATTTTCAATGCACATGTAAATTACGTACCTGGATTCATTACGATCAATTGACAACTGATGTGAAATTTTGCGACAATCGATCACGAGAAGAACACGGATTGAGCAGGTACGTGGTCTTCTTCAACCAAATCTCCGGAGTTCCTCAATGAGATTCGCGATTCACTTCCAGATAAGGAGAAATGATCCGTTAAGACGATTTGGTATTATTGGGGACCATAACCCTAACATTACCGATTTATATGGTATGATTAGGGTTTCCATAATTTCTTAATCACCCCAACAGTTTTCGGTATCTATTCATTTAACCCACATTCTTTTGAGTAATATATGGGTTTACCCAAATTAATTAGATCACTTAATTTTAACCCATTAAATCTAAATAGCAAATATAATTGAGTTAATAATATGTTGCCCAAATTTAGGTTACTCTCTCTCCTCTCCCCCTCTCTCTCTCTTTATAATTTTGCATACTTGTTCTTGTCTGTGTTTCTTTGGTTTGCTTTATACATTCAATTTTGGTATCTTCGTATTTAGTATTCTATATATAGTCAACCTTCATGTTTCGATTTCATTTTTGTTTTTTGGTTCTGAGTAGTCCAAATTAGGCATAATGCCCGGATAAGGGTTCTTAGAGCAACCCTAATAGTGTATGTATATTGGTTTTCTATCTTCAAATAACATACTCAAATTTAAGATTGTTTCCCCTTCAATGGAGTATACATACAAGCATGCATGCATTGTGCATACTCTTAGGTAGTATTTGGCTGCACAGAGTTGGGGCTTTGGAATTGGAATAAAAAATGAACGCGTTAAAAATTCTATTTTTTTTGTCATGCGTCCTTTCTAATTCCAATTGGGTACTTCCAAACGCTACCTTAACGTTCCATTGGAAGAGCGAAAACAACAAAATTTGAAGGAAAAAATTGTATGAGTAATAAAAAATAGTAAAGTACATATGTATTTTTTTCCACTTTACATACTCAACATGCATGCTATGGTTGTTAAATGTTGTTTCTTAGGCTTTGTGGTATTGTCTTGAGATTTGACAATCTTAAACACACTAGGATTGATTCAAGTAATCCTGCCTTTAGAATTTCCCTTTTTTGTGGATGCCTTGGTTTTAAATTAGGATTTCTTGTTGTACAGTTCTCTATCTATAGGTTTCAAATTATTTTAGGGATAGCTTAGTTTTTGTCTCCAAAGACGCACTAAATTAATAAAAACTTCCAAACCAAATAAGTACTTTAGTTTTGGTCCCATTTGTTGGAGTTCATGCAAACTACTATTCCAATTAGGGTTGTGTTGCCAGCCACTATCCCACCACCATCGGTTACCAGACTACGACCGTCGGATTTCATCCACTTTGGTCGCTATTTGCCGAATCTCTAGTTGTCAGATATTTTTTAGTTATATTACTATTTTTAAGTAACATTTTTTTATTATATTTTTAAAACATTCAACCAATTTTCCAGTTGTCTGTTGCTTGAAAATCACACTGAAAAGGTAACTGAAAAATATACTAAACTGTAACTAAAAAGAATTTCAGTAGCTGGACTTCGACGACCCGAAGCCTGAGGTCCAATGGTGGGGTGGCAACGGAGGGTGGCTTTGGTGGTCAGTGATGAAAACATTAATTGAAAGTATACGACTAGAGATATAATGGGACATTGGTCATGAGACAAAAACATAAAGTAATAATGAAGGGATTTATACTCTTACTTAAAATTAAAATATGATTAATTATGGATTAGAACGTTTAATTGAGATTATTGACCAATCATCCCGTATTTTTATTCCTATTTATCTAGCAAAATTTATTTTTTGATTTTTATCAATATTTTAGTTAACATGAACTATGATATCAAATATAAATTCAACATCTAGTTGATGTGAAGGACTAAAAACTAATTTGAAGGACTAAAAATAAAGAGGAAAAAATTGAGTGTCAATTAAAAATTGTGACCGACTTATTTCAAAGATAATTGAATAATTTCCCATTTTAAAATTTGTTCTTACATGTTTTTTTTTTATTTTTGATTTTTTGATTTTTTTCCCTTGAATTTTTAGGGTTCGATGCAGGCTCTTATTGGAACTAGGTTTTTTCTTGTTGGGGTTTCTAGATCATCTCCATTATGAAGAAGAACCGTACGGTTTTCGAGCCTTGAAAACGGCCCCCTCACTCTCGAAACCCTAGGTTTCAAGAACAAACTCGGAACAACAGACGAGAACAGAAACAGAAAACTGAAGTCGTTTGTTTTCGTTCTCCCAAAAAATAGTGAAAAGACGAAAATACTCCTCAAGATGGAATCCGTACCGTTTTTTGCTGTGAAATCATTCTTTGACCTTGGCCTACCGCCGTCACTTGTTGAAAGGCTAGAGAGAGAAGGATTCAAAACTCCGACAGATGTTTAAGCTGTTGCGGTCCCCGCAATTCTCGATAATCGCGATGTTGTGATCCAATCGTACATCGGCTCGAGCAAAACCCTTGCTTATGTCCTCCCCATACTATCGAAAATCGGTCCCTAAAAAAGAAAAACCTCGATGTCGATAGATCAAAGAACAACAAGAAGAAAATTGAGGTTGAAGAGAGATTGGAATGCAGATCGTGAGAGAGATTGAGAAGATTTTGGGACCGGAAGATAAGATAACAGTCCAACAGCTTGTTGGCGGCGCGAATCGGTCAAGACAAGAGGAAGCTCTCAAGAAAAACAAACCGAAAATCGTCGTCAGAACTCTGGGGCAGATCGTCGAGATCAGCGTTTCCGAAAAGCTCCAAACTCATGGTTGCCGATTTTTGATCTTGGACGAGGTCGACGAGCTCCTCTCATTCAATTTTCGACAGGATATGCACTGAATACTAGAACATGTAGGCCGGAGACCGGATGCCGGTCACCAGAGGCAAACAATCACGATGTCAGCGACGATCCCGTTTTCGGTGCTTCGGGTGGCCCGAAGTTGGGGAAATAACCTACTTCTCGTTTAGGCCAAAGAAGTCATCCCCCTTAACTCAGTTGCCCCCTCCGGGGCAGTTGCTCTCTCAGGCTCGGGTTCGGGCTCGATTCAACAGGCTGCGATCGTAGCCTACTTCCATCTCTCAAACACTACTACTCCGTCTCGAGGATACAACACAAGGTCGATATGTTGCGAAAATGCGTTCACTCGCTCGACGCAAAGTTCGTTATAGTATTCATGAACCACATGTGACAGCTATAAGACATTGTTTTTAAGCTTGAGGCTCGCGGGCTTCATGCTGCAGAGCTTCATGGCGATCTTGGGAAGCTCAGGAGATCAACAGTCTTGAATAAGTTCAAGAATGGGGTGTAGGACTTAATTTCGATATGTGAAAACCATCACACAAACAGGAACATTCACATTGAATCATCAAGAATAAAAATACTGAATTTGCGGAAGCGTACATGAATCCATAATATGAAAGTTGAAATATCCGAGTTTGAGTCTTTATGATCTTCCAGGTCTACACTTATTTTCTGTATAAATTTTTCTCTGACAATGGGGATCAGAAGAATAGAAAACGTTGTGTAATCCGGGGACCATGACTCCTATTTATAAGTAATCATGTTTGTTCGTAAACAGTCACGTCTGTTCGTAAATAGTCGCGCCTGTTCGTAAACAGTCCCATTCGTTCATAAATAGTCACGTCTGTTCGTAAACAGTCACATCCGTTCGTAAACAGTCGTGCCTGTTCGTATTTTCGTATTTTTTATTTTAATCCATCATAAAAATAGAAATACACTTGTCTCTACACAATAATACCCACACTTTATAATACATTAATTGAGGTCCCAAAACTTAAATTAATCACTTTAATTGGACTAAACTTTATTTGAT
Organism: Eucommia ulmoides; assembly: GCA_016647705.1. Classification (NCBI taxonomy): domain Eukaryota; kingdom Viridiplantae; phylum Streptophyta; class Magnoliopsida; order Garryales; family Eucommiaceae; genus Eucommia; species Eucommia ulmoides. Next base: position 74,463,923 of record CM028332.1, read on the forward strand.
AGCCTATAATTTACACTTATTTAATATATAAGCCCATATAATTGTTTTTACTCCAACAAT
>CM028332.1:74468982-74518982 GCA_016647705.1 Eucommia ulmoides
AAATTTCAATAATGCAATATTGTTTATTCAAAACTGTGGTCTAATGTTTGAATCTTACTATTTCAGGTGCCCAAAATTGCCTGCATATGTTGTACGTGATGTGACTGAGTGAAGATGTGAATGTGTGATTTCAATACAAAATTAGACCACGATTCAATGGGACTATAATCAAAGGAAGATTATGTTTATCCAAACGATGGTGAGATTTGAAAAGGCTCGTAACCAAATTCGTCAGTAATTCCAGAAGTACCGAGGGATTCGAAAGTCAAGATTGGTATCCATTGTCCTTACGATGCTTTGAGATATTGTTGCAAGTTAATCAAGCTATCTCTGGTGGTACTTTAGTGATTGATGAAATTGGGCGTAAATATCCCGGTTTACCTGTTGTCTAAGTTACTCAATGGTAAAAAGGGAATACAATCATCTCAGGCCAATGATCCCAATGAAGAAACTTTCAAATGTTGCAAGAAGGTCTCAATTTCCAAAGAAAATCAAGTTCATTGATAAACTCGGTTGCCCCTAAATCATTGTAAGTTCGATTTAAAAAAAAAAAAAAAAAAAAGAGAAAAAAAAAGAAAAGCAATAGAAAAAAAAAAAAGAAAAAAGGAAAGAAAAAAAAAGGGGAAGGAAAAAACAAAAGTGGGTGACCGAACAAGAAATATTGGTATAAATGTGGAAGAGATTTGAAGAGGAAAGAAAGATGATAGATAGTTTTGTTCATGTTTTCCGCCTCGGTCCAAATTAGCGGCAAACGACATTTATTTTTTTTGAATCAGAACTTGATGGATTTAAATGGAATTAGAATTTGAGAAAAGAAACATTGGTCGTGGTCTGAAAATGTATTAGAATCATATTCCTCTACATTCTTGACTCAAGATCTCACAGAAAATCATATCGGGTATTGAAGGTATTTATTTTAGTAATTTTTCGACATTTACCCATTTTTGGACTAAATCAGTTTTGCAGGACTTGAGAAAACACAGAGCATGCAGGAGTATTAGAACCCCAAGCATTGAAGCACCTACTAATTTGAAAAGACAAGAATCCAGTCGAGCAAACCAAGGAGACCTCGATGAGGTATGTTGGGCCTTCTCCTAAGTCGAAGAGAACTAAAAAAAAAAAAAAAAAAGTTCGAATCACCCTGAAGCATGTTGAACTCTCAGTTGAAAAGCGAGACTTCTAAATTCAAAAAAAATCTCCCGATACTGTCCTGTGACCCGTGAAAGCCGAGCGCCATTAGTCAAATGACCACGACAAAAAAGGGGAGAATGGAATTATGAGTCATCAAAGGTAACAACTTTCAGACTAAGATTTTGTTTTGGAAATGTTTTCATGTGCATTACAGGGATTTCAAGGGGCTTGGAAGCATGGATTTCCCTATCACTAGGACTTCTTACCTTCCAGCTCAAATTGGAAACTCTTATTGCTGAAATTTCAGAAGCTCCAAATGAGCGTCCATGTATGCTTTTTGCCTTGAAAGGGGTGTTCTGTGAACTACGCTAGACCTGATCCTCGGCGTAATGCTAAGGTACATAGGCAACCCGTAAAAGTTCGGTCATCTGAAAGTCAGCCCCAGCCGAAGGTTGGGGCACATTTTATATCTTTCCTCTCTCATTTTTTGCCCAGCCAGAAATTGGGGCATGTTTTATATTTCTGAACTTTCTTTTGTCCACTGGCCAAGAGGGCTAGAGCATGAATTATTTTTTATCACTCGAAACGATCCTCTAAACATACACTTGTTTGTCATGAGTATCGTCATGAGTCATTTTTTTATCATCCTAAACGATCCTCTAAACGGACATTTATTCGTCATGAGTATCGTCAAGGGCAATTTTTCTACTACTTTAAACGATTCTCTAAACGTCCACTAGTTCGTCATGAGTCTTTTTATTTATTTATTTCTCTAAACGATCCTCTAAACGGATATTCGTTCGTCATGAGTATCGTCATAAGTGTTTTTTATTACTCTAAACGATTTTCTAAACGGACACTTGTTTGTCATGGATATCGTCATGCATCATTCTTTTATTACTCTAAACGAATATTTATTCGTCATGAGTATCGTCTTTTTTTTTTTTATTACTCTAAATGATCTTCTAAACGGACACTTATTCGTCATGGATATCATCATGCATCATTCTTTTATTACTCTAAACGAATATTTATTCGTCATGAGTATCGTCATGAGTCTTTTTTATTACTCTAAATGATCTTCTAAACGGACACTTATTCGTCATGGATATCATCATGCGTCATTCTTTTATTACTCTAAACGAACACTTGTTCGTCATAAGTATCGTCATGAGTCATTTTACTTTATTTGTTCTATTATTGAAAAATATACTTTGAAAAAATAAAAAATAAAAATAAAAATAAAAAATGGGACGATCAAAATAGCGTTGTCTTTTATCTTTGTCAAGCAAGTGAAACTAGCATGACAAAGAGGGGCAGCTGTAAACACGACATTTTGACCACCCCCTAAAAAAATTATACTTTATTTTATAATTCACTTTATTATAATTAACTTTGTTTTATTTTATTTTATTTCAAAAAATGCAAAAAAATAAGAAAAAGAAAAGAAACTAATGATCGTTTGTTTGGAGAAAATCGGGAAAAAAACGAAACAAAGCAAGACAAATCAAACGGAGGTATGAACAGTGATCGTGAATAGTATCCGCATGCACGAACAGTGATCGTGAACAGTGACACCGCATGAATAGTATCCGCATGCATGAACAGTAACACCAGCGTGAATAGTATCCGCATGCGTGAACAGTAACCGCGTGATCGTGAATAGTACCGCATGATAGTGAATAGTATCTTCCGCGTGAAGAGTAAATCGCGTGAATAGTGAACCGCATTTTTGTGTAATTCCCATTTTGCCCTTTTTTGAAATCTATAAATAGAAGGCTCATTTTTATTTTGTAAAGGGGATTTTGGGAGGAGGGATTTTTTTTTTTAGGGGGATTTTAGAGGAGGGATTTTTTTTAGAGGATTTGAAGGGAGAGGAAATCTGAAGAGAAATTTTGAAGAAAATAATATTGTTTTCATTTTGTTGTAATTTCGAAGAAGAAAAGAAATCTCGAAGAAGGTGGTAAATATTTTTTTTTTTAAATAAGTTGTTATTATACTAATCTTTTTTTTTATTTATTATTTATTTATTTTTATTTTTTTTATTTTTTTTATTTATATATTTTTTTAGTAAATAAAACGAGGTGAAAATTCTCAACCTTCCATTGGAGCGGTTTAAGTTTAGAATGGAATTACTCCCCTCGATGTGTGTGTGTGTGTGTGCGTGTGTTTTATTTAATTTGTATTAAATATAATGTGCTAACAATACGAGGTGGAAAACTTTTGACCTTCCATTGGAACGGTTTAAGTTTAGAATGGAATTACTCCCCTCGATGTATGTGTGTGTGTGTATGTGTGCGTGTGTTTTATTTAATTTGTATTAAATATAATGTGCTAACAATACGAGGTGGGAAACTTCTGACCTTCCATTGGAGCGGTTTAAATTTAGAATGGAATTACTCCCCTCGATGTGTGTGTGTGTGTGTGTGTGTGTGTGTGTGCGTGTGTTTTATTAAATTTATATTAAATATAATGTGCTAACAATACGAGGTGGAAAACTTCTGACCTTCCATTGGAGTGGTTTAAGTTTAGAATGGAATTACTCCCCTCGATGTGTGTGTGTGTGTATGTGTGCGTGTGTTTTATTTAATTTGTATTAAATATAATGTACTAACAATACGAGGTGGAAAACTTCTGACCTTCCATTGGAGCGGTTTAAGTTTAGAATGGAATTATTCTCCTCGATGTGTATGTGTGTGTGTGTGTGTGTGTGTGCGCGCGCGTGTGTTTTATTTAATTTGTATTAAATATAATGTGCTAACAATACGAGGTGGAAAACTTCTGACCTTCCATTGGAGTGGTTTAAGTTTAGAATGAAATTACTCCCCTCGATGTGTGTGTGTGTGTGTGTGCGTGTGTTTTATTTAATTTGTGTTAAATATAATGTGCTGACAAGATGAGGTGGAAAACTCCTGACCTTCCATTGGAGTGGTTTAAGTTTAGAAGGGAGAATACTTCCCTCGATGTGTGTGAATGTGTGTGTATGGGTGTGTGTGTTTTTATTTTATGTTTTTGTTAAATTTAATGTTGTTGTCAAATCGTGGATGAATTTTCCTGCCTTCTATTTGAATGGCTTAGAAGAGAATTATCCCCTCAATGTATAAATTTTTTGATAATATATAAAAAAAATACAAAAAGATTTTCTTTTTTAGAAGGAAATGATTTCAAAATAAAGTAAAAACATTCGGATTTAAATTTTAATTGGACGTAATCAGATATGGTACCATCTTTGGACGGGCGTCTTGGGGTGCTTGACACCTTCCCCGAGCGTAACTGACCCCCGAACTCTTTAAACGAATATCTGATCCGACCATATTATTTTAGGAGTCAAATTTCTACTTAAGCCACATTTTTTTAAAATTGTTTTCAAAAAAGAAAATATGGTGACCTAGCACATCATTTAAAACCCAATGCTAAGTGGCGACTCTTTTTCTAAAACAAGCTTAAGTATATTTTAATGAGAAAATCGACGTTTTTAAAAACCCTTCTCATTTTACCAGCGCCAAACTTATATCTATTTTTTTTATTTTCTCTGGAAAATCGGGGCGCGTTCACATCTCAAATTTCTTTGACAGAAATCTCTTGGTTTCGTGCAACATGCCTATATCATTGGTGACAAGCAATATGTCATCAACATATAAAACCAAGTAAATATGCTTATTCTCACTAAACTTGTGGTATATACAATCATCAACCAAATTCATCTCAAAACTAAACGAGATAATAACTTGATGAAACTTGTAATACTATTGAAGAGAAGCTTGCTTAAGCCCATAGATGGATTTTTTTAACTTACAAACCATCTTCTTTGTATCTTCCGACACAAAGTTTTTTGATTGCACCATATAGATTATTTCATCAATGTCACCATTAAGAAACATAGTCTTAACATCCATTTGATGAAGCTCAAGGTCAAAGTGCATCACAAGTGCCATTATTGTCCTAAAAGAGTCTTTCGACGAAACATAGTATTAAATCTTTCATGGATTTTAATCCTCATTCATGGCATCAATCCATTTTTGAGATTTAGAACTTTCCATGGCTTGATGGAAGTTGATTGGATCATCTTCCACTATATCCATGTCAAACTCATGTTCTTCGAGAAATATAATGTAATCATTTGACACTGCATTTCTCATTTCTCTAGTGGATCTCCTTAATGGCATAGGTTCTAGAGGTGGTAGAGTTTGTTCTTCTGAAATGGGAGATTCTTGGATATTGTTTTGATTTGAATCTGCTTCTTGAACAATGTCAGAAATAGGAGCCTGATCAATGCCAATAATAACTGTAGGAATATCAACATATTCCTCTTCAAAAATAAAATCCCTAACCTTATCTCCCCCTTCAAACTCAACATCCTCAAAGAACCATACGTTTTCCATCTCAAAAATTGATCTAGTAGTAGGATCATAGAATTTGTAACCCCTAGATCTTTTAGGGTATCCAATAAAATAGCAACTAACCGTTCTTGAATCCAATTTCTTTTCATGTGGCCTATAGGGCCTTGCTTCATCTGGACATCCCCAAATGTACTTCAGACTAGGCTTTTTGCCTGTCCAAAGTTCATAAGGGATTTTGACAGTTGCTTTAGTTGGTACTCTGTTAAGGATATACGCTGCAGTCTTTAATACTTCACCCCATAGTGATTCTGGCAAGTTAGAATGACTAATCATACTTCTTACTATGTCTTTGAGCGTTCTGTTTTGCCTTTCAGCAACACCATTCATGCTAGGAGGACCTGGCATGGTGTACTGTGGAACGATACCGCACTCCTCTAGGAATTTAGTAAATGGGCCCGGACGTTGTTCACCTGAACTGTCATACCTACCATAGTATTCACCACCATGGTCAGATTTTACGCGTTTAATCCTTTTGCTGAGTTGATTTTTCACTTCAGCTTTGAACAATTTGAACACGTCCAGTGATTGGGACTTTTCATGAATGAGATAAAGGCAATCATAACGTGAAAAATTGTCTATGAACGTGATAAAATATTGTTGACCATTCCATGAAACCGTAGGAAATGACCCACAAATATCTATATGTATTAGTTCTAAGACATCTGTAGCCCTATTGGCACCAAATCTCCTTATGTTTGTTTGTTTGTTTTCCCTTTATGCAATTTGTGCAAATTTCAAAATCTACAAAATCAAGGGAATCTAGAATCCCATTTGACACAAGATTTTCAATTCTCTTTTTGGAGATGTGATCTAATCTCTTATGCCATAATGATGCGGAATTCTCATTGGTTAATTTCTTTTAAACACCTCGAGTACTTAATTGTAAGATTTCATGATATGAAGCAATCGTATCAAGCATATAAAGGTTATCTATATAAGATAAAGAACCGCTACCAACCAAATTTGAATTCTGAAAAAGACTTAATTTATTATTTTTGAAAGAACAAGAATAATCATATTTGTCCAATACAGAAATAGAAACCAAATTCCGTCTAAATGACGGTACAACAAATATCTCATTCAAATCCAAATAAATACCAGACTTTAATAATAACCTAAACATCCCGAATGCCTTAACTTCGACCTTCTTGCCATCGCCTACAAAGATATATCTTTCACCATTATTTGGCTTTCGGCAGCTCAGGCAGCCCTGCATAGACACACTGGTAGGGGTATAAAATAACACGGCTACTTATACTCGCAAGTATACGAGGTCTAAGTTTTAGTATAGTGTGATCCTTAAGATAAGGTTATCATATCCACAGAGATTGTTGTCGTTATTATCGAATATCCGCGTTTGTCGTGACCTAATTTTATCTAGGTGAAAAATAAATGTATTTAATTAATTAAACTAATACTAATATAACCTAAATTAACTACACTAATATGTTAATATGTTTTAGGGTGAAGAATTGTATAGGGATTAACGTGTTTACAAATACGTGTTCGATTCCAATTTACTCACGTTTACGTTGTTCGACCTATTTGACAACCTCGGTACGTAAACTCCACCGCCACCTCTCCCGAGTGTAAGACGGGGGAAAACATTACTTCGAGTCAACGGAGAAGTCCCCTTCAACGTCTTAATGACCCTAGGTCACGTGATTCTCACCCAGCGTCATTGATTGCACACAATCCAACTCCCTCCCAGGTTATTGGATTGTCGCATTGTATTTACCCTATCGATAATCTCCGTTCTAAAACTCCCTCGCCACCTCTCCAGAGTGTAAGACGAGGGATATAATGCGACTTCGAGTCAACGAAGAAGTCCCCCTCAACGTCTTAACGACCCTAGGTAGCGTGTGTCTTGCCCCACGTCATCCATTGTCCACGATTCAAACCCCGACCGGGTTATAGAATCGTGGCGTTTGTTTATCCTTATCCGAATCCAGGGTTTCTCAAAACCCCGTATTCTCCATTTATCAATCCAAGCATAATAAACAAACAATACGATAAATACAATCAAACTACAAAGAACAAACATAAACGCAACACCAAAATCATCCAAACAACGTATTTATAAATTATATGTTAATCTCTACTACAATCCATATTTAACTCGGGGTCATAGCCGCATATACAAGAAAATAATGAGCTAAACATGCTCACATACTCCTAAGATAAAGAAATAAGGAAAAACGATTGAAGAACTTAGCCTTGTCCGAAGATAAACCGCTAAGAACGCTCAACGATCGATTCGCCGTCTTCCCCACTTCGAGATGCGAGCTCCACCACTAAAATCCCTAGCCCTAGGCTTAAGTATAGCCTAAAGGGCTAAAAAATGCAAGAGAGGGAAGAGAGGTAAGGCCAAGGGGGATGAGAGGAGGTATTTATAGCAAAAATATCTCAAAAATATCTAAAAATATCTCAAGACTGTGCAGGGAAAATTCGCCTAGGCGGTGGAAATTGAGCCTAGGAGGAGTTAGGTCAGTTCGGTCTGATCGCCTAGGCGGTGAAGTAGGTAGTGGACTGGAGAACATTCTATTGGATTTCTGCCTAGGCGAAAAAAACTTTGCCTAGGCGAGCAGCTGTCAGTAACCCTTCTTCGTCCTCTGCTGGATTTCCGCCTAGGCGATAGAAATTTCGCCTAGGAGGTCGTTCGTCAGTAACATTTTGCTCTTCTCTGCATCTTCACCGCTTAGGCGGTGGTCTGGACGCCTAAGCGATGTGCTTGTTTCATCTTTTAGCCTCCGAGCTTGTTTATCCACCGTAACTTCGAACCGCTTTGGTTCGATTTTATCGTTTTAGCTCTAGTTTCCTATCTTTTTGACCCACACACTTGAGTTATACAAAAAGTATGAAAACTAATTAAAACATAATAAAAATAACTATAAACATATTCGAAAACTAACAAATTCGGATTGAAAATAGATAGGTTTTTCACACCTATCACACACTGATGTGAGTGGTTGCACCAAAATCTATCCACCAAGTGTCTTTAGGTACCGAAGTCAAATTAACCTCAGAACAAACTAAATTAAGAAATGTACTTTTCTTTGCACGCCAAGCATGATAGTTGGTACATTGTTTTTTTCTTATGTCCTGCAGCTCCACAGAAAAAACAATCATCAATGTTCTTTTCTTTATGTTGTTTCTTTTGATATGGAGCCTCTGCAGATTCTTTATCCTTCTTTATTTTCTTCCCTTTATCCTTGGAAGTACCAGCTAAATGAGTACTCTCTATCTTTTTTTGCTTCAATCTTTCCTCTTCTTGCACACAATGTGAGATAAGCTCATTAAGAGACCAAGTCTCTTTTTGGTAGTTGTAAGTCACCTTAAATTAACTAAATTATGTGAGAAGAGATATCAGAACCAAATGCACAAGCAAATCCTCAAAGAGATCAAGCTTAACTTTGAAGAAAAATGAGACATTTCCCTAATGTACTCCCTAATGTTCCCATTACCTTTATATCTTATTGAGATGAGATTTGCCAAAAGTGTACTTGTTTCAGCCTTTTCATTCTTGGCAAATTTGTTCTTAATATGTTCTAGGAACTCTTTGGCCGTCTCTATCATTTCCGATATTGTGCCCCTGAATACGTCTGGAAGGGTCTTCTTAATGATCATCAAATACATGCGATTTGACTTCTTCCACCTTTCAATGTCCCTCTTTTAATCAGAGGAACTTTTATCAGTAAGAGGTGCAGAAGGAACCCTTAACGCAAGGTCTAGATCCATGACACCGAGAACTATTAAGAGGTTATCGTGCTATGCTTTAAAGTTTGTGCCATTTAGCATATGAATAAAATTAATGCTGGCAGTAATGCTAGAAGCATAACTAATAGCTGAATCCAGAGAACAATAAACAAACAAAACAAACTCACATAAGTGTTTAAAACAAAAATAAATTTAAATAAAGACAAACCCCATTTCAAGATATCAGACACTCTATCAATATTTTATCTTTGGATAAAAATATTAACTTGTAAATGATATCTTGGTGTAGTAATCAAACACTGATAATAAGAACATATTGAACAATAAATCTTCATTTGGGCCGATTTATTATTCATATGTAAAACCAAATAATCATCACACGTTTATTACCACAGGTGTGCATTCAATTCTGTAAAATATTAATTTTCATTTGGGCCAATTATGGTGACATGTTGTTTTAATTAATTTATCTCAAAAAATATATATATTTTGAACACCAATATTTGAATTTAAAATTGTGTAAATGCACTGTAATGTCAATATATATATATATATATTAAATATAAATCTCATTAGGCAAGTCTTATATATATATATATATTAAAAATAAAAACAAGGAAAGTAGTATGTGACCAAGATTCGACCACATGAGCCAAACGGCGCAACCTTTTGCATACGACGCCACCGAACCAACAAACCGCTTGTGAAAGAACGCGTCTGAATAAATATAAAACTATATGCGTCGCATGAATCAGTGAAAACAAAACGAAACGACGTCGTCTTCTTCATTGATTCACAACCACAACCATAATTCCGAAACAGAAACAATAGCCAAATTCTACACTTTTCTATAAGTTTGAAAAATCATATAAATTCAAGCACAAGTCCAAATTTTATAAAATTTATATCGTTGGACTCATAATGAAATGTAGAATTTTTCTATATAGTTTTTTTTTTCAAGAAATATTAAACTTTTCAGAAAAAATGTTTTCGGCCCTAATATGAAAAATCTCTACCAAATTTATTCTCAATAATTCAACATGAAATTATGATCTTCCAAGTCTACACTTATTTTCTATATAAATTACAGGTATACTATTTTCTATATAAATTTCTGTATAATCCGGGGACCATGACTCCTATTTATAAGTAATCATGTCTATTCATAAACAGTCACGTCTGTTTGTAAACAGTCGTGCCTGTTCGTAAACAGTCACATCCGTTCGTAAACAGTCGTGCCTGTTCGTAAACAGTTATATCCGTTCGTAAACAGTCGTGCCTGTTCGTATTTTCGTATTTTCTATTTTGACCCATCATAAAAATAGAAATTACGCTTGTCTCTACACAATAAAATCCACACTTTATAATACATTAATTAAGGCCTCAAAACTTAAATTAATCACTTTAATTGACCTAAACTTTATTTGATAGCCTATAATTCACACTTATTTAATATATAAGCCCATATAATTATTTTTACTCCAACACGGGGAGATTAGGGTTTTGGTGATGAACGAGCTCTTAGCCCGGGGTTTGGATGTGGTGGATTGCGATCTCGTGGTGAATCTGGACTTACCTACGGATTCGGTTCATTACGTGCATTGAGCGGGCCGGAAGGGTAATATGGTCACCCTATGTGAGGGGTCGGAAGTGTTTGTTGTGAGGAAGATAGAGAAGCAGCTTGCGGTGGGGATCAAGTGTCGTGAGTTTGTGGAGGGAAGGCTTGTTGCTAAAGAAGAAGAAGAAGAATATTTTTTTTCGAGTAAAAAAAATATTATTAATTTTCGAAATTATTTTATTATGTTTCATAATGAATGTGAAAGTTTGTCTTAAAAATGATTTGCCTTTGTTTTCTATATGGATTTGCTATACCCTAGGGGTTTAGCAAATGAGTTGTTTCGTGATCTTTTAATGAGGTTATTTTCGTCATTTCACTACTCTATTAAAACTATGAAACGTTTTTTTCTAACAATGATTCTGACATCTCTTTTATTATTGAGATGAATTGTTGTTTGGGAGAAATTAATAAAAAGCGTTTCAGGTTTAATGAAATGATGAAATGATGAAATATCCTATTAGAACGTCACGTGTTGAATGCAATCTATTTTTCAGTTTAAAATTATTAACAACGTTTTTAATTTTGCGAGATTGAAACAAATGTGAAATTCGAAGGACCAAATGTGTAATTTAGTAAACATCTTAATATTATTAATGTCTGATATTAAAAATAAGTAATATAGTAAATTGAGCGTTGTGAAAATCATTCTGTAAAATTATTTCTGGTTTGTGTCTTTTAAAAAAAAATAATAGTTGATTTTTTTTAGAAAAATAATTTTACAAATCAAAATAAATAATCATGAAAATTATAGTCTTACAAATTCAAATTATCTATAGTTTTGACTTAAAATCCAATACTAATTCTTTTTTTTTTTTTTTGCTAAAAAAAAAGAAATATTACGAATGCTTAAACAATAATTATATTTGCATACTCTACGTATTGTTCATATTGGTTCGATTAAGAAATTTAAATTTTCATTACCAAAACCACTTTTCCACTTTTTATTTTCTTTTTTGAAAATCATACATATTTAGATAAACAGATATTTTTCACTCACTTTTAAAACCGCCAAATTTTAGCGAAAAACTATTTTCAACTTCCTTTCGAAACCAACACAATTCATCGAAAATCCATTTTTTCAACTTACCTAGAAACCTGCTTGATCCATATCATTTTGAAATTATTTAATTTAATTTAATTACAACCATTTTCCATCATATATATATATATATATATATAGTGTGGCCAGAAGACAGTACACTCACCTGGCTATCTGCTCCGCAAAACTTTTACTGACTACTCCCTACCGAGACTCCGGTGCCTACGAACCTAATAGTGACAAGGCCTAAATTAATATTTTATGCAAAAATAACCTAATCAGGCAATGCAGGCCCTAAGTTTCACAATTTCCCCATCCCCTCATTTTATTATGTAAAATTATTATTCAGTTAATTTTTCATTTTGTTAAAAATTACTGCGTAAAATTTGTAATATGAACGGTCCCAAATTTATTATTCCAGTTACAAAATTTCTATGTTAAAATTTAATTTAACAAAACTAAAATAAACTTAATGAAAAACGTTACCCTTTCCGAATCGTTCACGGGTCACAAGACGAATTTTGATTTTGTTGGGGTGATTTGTGTAGTTTCTTCTTTTCCCTTCTTCTTTCTTTTCGTTCTGATTTGTTTCAGGTCGACACCTACCGATCCTCTTTCCCGTCATTGCCCGCCGGCCAACCTACACCGATCATGCACGTCTACCCTCGCCGAATAACAACACAATGCACACACCCCCTTACAGACCGGATTGAACGAACGGCCACATGCACACAACCGATGGTCATACACACACACACACACCGACGGACACAATACACACACACGCAACTGTCGAAATTCACACACACACATACACACTGAACGGCGACGATCACACACCACAGATGAAACGAAACGGAACAACGCACCCATTCACTTCGATCACTCCCACCAGCGACACATACACACACCGTCGACGGTCGTCTGGACACTGGATACACACACATCACACGGATGATCAAAGTTTAGCACCCACGCATACACAATAGACGATCTCACACATACACACACACTCACAGTCACCCACATGCACTGGCTGAACAGAACACACACGGATGCACAGACCCACACATGGCCAACGGAAAACACACACACACACACACACACACACACACATACACACACTATTGGCATGAACAGAAAAACAGAGCACCCTCACCCATACACACCCAGCCACACTTGAACAATCCCTTACACACAAAAGTCACCTTGAATGGCGACGTCACGCCCACACCGCCGGAGGAACGCTGATTCAAGAAAAATTAACGACCCCTATCTCCGATTCTCTCTCTCTCTAGATTATTCTGAATTTGATTTTTAGATTTTTCTGATCTATACATTGCATTAACAGATATATATATGCATGTAATTAGTGGTTTGTGAAATAATCTCCCCCTGCCACGTCGCCCCGTTCCTCTCTCTCTCCTGTTCCCGGCGATCTTACTGCACACACACACACGATATATGCATATATATTTATATGTTTTAAAAAAACTTTTGTTAAATTGCTCTTTTCTCCCCCCTCATTCTTTAAATCTTTATTTTAATCCAAATTCATCATTTATGATTTTCTTAATTTGTAATTTCACTTCTTAATTTGTAATTTCACCCCTTAAAATTTTAAGAAAAAAGTTAAATGCCAATTTACCTCCCAAAGTTTGGATTGAAAGTTTCTAAATTTGCAAATTGACCCCTAAAATTTTAATTTGAATTTTTAATTTGCATATTTCTCTCTCGTATTTTCTAAATGCTCAATAATGCAACTAAATTGATGTACGTACGAAAACGAGGTCTTACAACCCTTTCCTCCTAAAAGAAATTTCATCCCAAAATTTTATTACCTTAATCGAACAAATGCGGGTATTTGTTTCTCATCTCGTCTTCTCGCTCCCATGTCACTTCCTCTACGGTATGATTGCGCCATAACACCTTGACTAATGTAATCATTTTCGTCCGCAATACCTGGTCCTTACGGTTTAGGATTTGGACTGGCTCCTCAATGTAAGTCAAATCTGCTTCCAATTCAATCGGCTGCGAAGTCAACACCTGAGGAGGGTCTGGCACAAATTTCTGGAGCATCGATACATAGAAAATGTCGTGCAGTCGAGACAACTCTAGCAGTAACGCAAGTCTATACGTTGTCGTGCCAACTCGATCTAGAATTTCATAGGGTCCGATATATCTTGGGCTCAACTTCCTTTTCTTCCCGAATCTCATTATTCCTTTCCACGGAGAAATATGCAAGAACACATGATCCCCCACTTCGAACTCCAACTCCCGTCGACGTTTGTCTGCGTAATTCTTTGGTCGACTTTGAGCAAATCTTTTTTTTTTTTTTTTCGATTCACCTTCACTTTGTCTGCTGTCATCTGGGCTATGTCTGACGTCAAAAATTTCCGTTCACCCACCTCAGTCCAACAGACTGGGGTTCTGCATCTCCTACCATACAACACTTCATACGGGGCCATCTCGATTATCGAATGGTAGCTGCTGTTGTAGGCGAATTCCATCAACAACAAATAATCATCCTAACTACCAGGAAATTCCAAAACACATCCCCTCAACATATCTTCCAACGTCTAAATCGTACGCTCTGATTTGTCCGTCTATCTGAGAATGGAAAGCGGTGCTAACTTTAGCTTGGTACCTAAAGCAGTTTGGAGACTCGGCCAAAACCTTGAAGTAAATTTCAGATCTCTATCTGACACTATAGAAATCGGTGCGCCATGCAACCTAACAATCTCATCGATATGCAATTGGACGTACTTTTCAAGAGAATACGTCGTCGTTTCGCCCATAAAATGAGCGGTTTTGGTAAGCCTATCAACGATCACCCAAATGGAATTATACCCCTTTTGAGTACGGGATAATCCTGAAACAAAATCCATCGTGATATGCTTCCACTTCCACTCCGGAATAGGTAGAGGTTGCAACAACCCACTTGGACGCTGATGCTTAATCTTTACTTGCTTACAAACAAGACATCTGACAATAAATTCTGTGATTTCTCGTTTTATTTCGATCCACCAATAACGTTCACTCAAATCTCGGTACATTTTGGTACCGCCTGGATGCATCGCGTACGCTGAGTTATGCGTTTCTTCCAAGATATCCTTCTTCAAACTGGCATCGTCAGGCATACACAACCTATTCCCCATCATCAAAGCTTCATCACTATCTCTGACATGATAGTCAGCTCTGTGACTATTTATCACTTCATCTCGAATCCTCTCCAATTGAACGTCTGACTTTTGCGCTTCAAATAATACGGTAAATCAATGCTGGTCCTCAAGGTCAAAGTCATAAGCAATGCTGCCAGTCTGACCAACCGCTAATTGAACTCGCAACGATCTCAACTCGGCATACAAATTAGTATGAATGACTCGAATGTGTGCGATCGAACTCGTCGATAGCTGATTCAATGCATCCGCTACAACATTAATCTTCCCTGGATGATAGTGGATGGTGCAATCGTAATATTTAATAAACTCTATCCAACGCCTTTGCCTCCAATTTAACTCCTTTTGAGTAAACAAGTATTTTAAACTCTGATGATCGGTGTATATTTCACACGTCTCTCCATACAAATAGTGCTTCCAAATCTTCAGGGCAAACACAATCGCCGCCAACTCCAATTCATGCACCGGGTAATGACGCTCGCATTTATCAGTCTTCTCAATTTTAGATTATTTTTTTGCGGGTCAATCGGGTCAACAGGACAGTTATAACAGAGAATCCCTGCACCAACTAACGATAATAACCCTCCAATCCCCAAAAAGTTTTGAACTTCAATCGCGCTTTTCGGATTTTCCCATTGAACCACAGCTTCAACTTCTTTTGGATTCACTTGAACACTATCCCCAAGATCACATGTCTCAAAATTACAACTTGATCCAACCAAAACTCACATTTATTGGATTTGGCATACAATTTTTATTTCTCTCGCAATATCTGCAACATAGTCTGGATATGCTTTGCATGCTCTTCTCTACTCTTGATCGGATCGCTGTTTTCGCCACGTCACTATCTCTGACCTCCAACTGATGCTACACTAATCAAAAATCTATTTGGGAAAACACCCTGGTCTTTCGCAGCTGATCGTACAAATCATCAATTCTACACAATGGTTATAATAATTTTACCCGAACCGCCTCCTTATTTCCATTGTCAGTTACCAACACTCATCCTTAACGTGCCTCCCTTTTTTTTTTTCTTTTCGAATAACACCGGATTTTTTTTTATAGAGAGAAACACCAGGCATACTATAATCGATGGTTAATAGATCTTCCAATTTCGTCAACTCGGTATGCGCCCTATGATAGGGTAAAATTTATATAAGAACAGGTCCTAGAAGTAACTCAATAGTGTTTACTGGAAACCCTGACAATTCTGCTGGAACATACATCAGGACAATCCATCATTACTGAAGTATCTGCCATCTGAACATTGTTTTGACTGGTGTCGATCACCTGCGTGAGGTATCCCTGATATCCTTTCTTTAACAACTTCTGACCTCCTGGACCAAAAATCAAATTGACTGGGGTAATGATTACATCTCCCAAAATACAAACTTTACCTCTTCTAAGATTCGGAAGGTAACTTATTTTTGAAACAATCCACTGACAACTCACACGACACAGACTATAGTTGTACACACTTACTATCATCACAGACTCACAATTTCTCGGCTATCTTCTATATATCATTCATTAGTAAGTTTGTTATATTTACTAGTTCCACATACTTTTTTTTTTTTTGCCCGTCAATCTAGAATGTACTACCAAAGTAAATCCTTTCTAGATTAGTCTACATCTTATCTCTTCCAGTTTTTACTAAATCAAATTTAATTTCATATCGCTGAATAGTCGTCTCTTTCTGCTTTAACCATATGAACATTCCTCTCTAATAAAATCACGAGCACACCCACACATTTAAGATAGAATCTGCGTATCTTAAATAGTAGCGCAGTGTGTCGTGTAATTGCATAAATAAAGTGTTGTGTACCAAATCAATTCAATGAATAACTTAACATTAGACGAATTAAGTGTGCTCTGCCACGCTGTTGGTTTAACAATAAAAATATTATGTACTACCGACAGGGAATCCCAATGTCAAATACTACTAATAGAATTACTTATCAGTTATAATTTAAAATTCCCAACCACTAGCACCCCCACAATCGTGATCCATCCATTACCACTACCAACCACACTACCCGAACCACCAACTGGCAGTATCACAACTTCGTCGCACCCACTAATTACCAACAAGACAAATAACCATGCATGATGCCAATGTACCATCTAATTTAATGCAATAACAATCACTCACGTGCCGAACCCACCTATCGACACCCTATCTCATGGTCCACCACTGGCTTGACATCGCCTATCGACACCCTATCTCAAAGTCCCCTATTAACTAGACGACTGGCACGTCTTCCTATCTCATGATCCTCTATTGACATAACTACTGGCAAGTCTACAGAACCTATAACCTAGGCTCTGATACCAAAATTGTCACGACCCGTCCCGAAATCCCGATATCCCGGGCTGGCGTGACGACATCATGACATTACCGAAAACAACCAACCAACCATCTATTACACGACAATATGCATATATATAAATAAACCATCATCTATATGAAGCTATACATATTTCTGCTATGGGAATACATTCGTTCCCCAAATATACTAACAGCAAAATATAATACCATGAACCCCTCACAGGTTCACCTCAGAAAGCTCATCTCAACCCTCCACACGACTCCATCGTAGGACTATACCTAGCGCCAGTAGGGGACCGACTCCTAACTGCTTCACCGGCGAGTGTACTGTCTTCTTAGTAAAAACATCTCTAATAATAAAAACTCATTCTACAATATCTAAAAGGATCAAGCGTAAGTTTATAAATATCACATAGCTCGTAAAATCCTCAGCATAAAAGCAGGAAAAATAAAGCGACATAATTAAGTTTCATTCAAATCCAACTAATATAAAAATCATACTAATCACCATGATCATAAATATCAAATCAGCCAATATACGTAAAACACCATATGTCAAGCACACATCTCAAACACACTTTTTAAGCACACAACTCAAATACACACCTCAAACACACACTGGCTAGCCCTAGTAATCGTTTTAACCTCACGATCAGGAGTTGCAACGGTACCGTACCACCCGTAGGATTTGCCTTCCTAACGGACACCCATTACTCCGCCGAAGCAGATAATCATTGCGCAGTATAAATGTCTAACATCACTCTGCCGAAGAAGATAAACATCACTCCGCCGAAGCGAATAATATCACTCCGCCGAAGTAGATAAATACTATGGCATCGTCAAATCAATAACATCGTCAAATCAATACCATCACTCTGCCGAAGCAGATAATCATCACTTTTCCGAAACAGATAAATACTATAGTATCGTGAAGTCAATAACATCGTCAAATTACGAATCAATAGCATCGTCTAATAAACAACATCGTCAAATTATGAATCAATAGCATCATCTAATCAACAACATCGTCAAATTAATAACATTCTCATCAAATCACAACGTAATGATATCGTCTAATCAACATCATCAGATCACACATCCACTTCTCTTTTCCAAAAAAATTGACTTTTTATCCGAAAATCATATTTCTCACTTTCTTTTAAAAGGAAACGTCTAATTTTACCAAAATCACTTTTCCACTTTTTATTTTATTTTTTGAAAACCATACATATTTAGAGAAACAGATATTTTTCACTCTCTTTTAAAACCACCAAATTTTAGCGAAAAACCATTTTCAACTTCCTTTCGAAACCAACACAATTTATCGAAAATCCATTTTCTCAACTTACCCAGAAACCTGCTTGATCCATATCATTTTGAAATCATTTAATTTAACTACAACCATTTTTCATCATATATATATATATATATATATATATATATATATATATATATATATATATATATAGTTTGGCCAAAAGACAGTACACTCACCTGGCTATCTGCTCCGCAAAACTTTTATTGACTACTCCCTACCGAGACTCCGGTGCCAGCGAACCTAATAGTGACAGGGCCTAAATTAATATTTTATGCAAAAATAACCTAATCAGGCAATGCAGGCTCTAAGTTTCACAATTTCCCCATCCCCACATTTTATTATGTAAGATTATTATTCGGTTAATTTTTCATTTTGTTAAAAATTACTGCGTAAAATTTGTAATACGAACGGTCCCAAATTTATTATTCCAGTTACAAAATTTCTATGTTAGAATTTAATTTAACAAAACTAAAATAAACTTAACGAAAAACGTTACCCATTCCGAATCGTTCACGGGTTGCAAGACGAATTTTGAATTTGTTGGGGTGATTTTTGTAGTTTTTTCTTTTCCCTTCTTATTTCTTTTCGTTCTGATTTGTTTCAGGTCGACACCTACCGATCATCTTTCCCGTCACTGCCCGCCGGCCAACCTACACCGATCATGCACATCTACCATCGCCGAATAACAACACCATGCACATACCCCCTTACAGACCGGATTGAACGAACGGCCACACGCACACAACCGACGATTATACACACACACATACTAACGGACACAATACACACACACGCAACCGTCGAAATTTACACACACACATACACACTGAACGGTGACGATCACATACCACGGATGAAACAAAATGGAACAGCGCACCCATTCACTTCGATCACTCCCACCAGCGACACACACATACCGTCGACGGTCGTCTGGACACTGGACACACACACATCACACAGATGATCAAAACGGAGCACCCACGTATACACAATAGACGATCTCACACATACACACACACTCACAGTCACCCACATGCACCGGCTGAACAGAACACACACGGATACACAGAACACACACGGATACACTCACAGTCACCCACATGCACCGGCTGTGGATTTGGTGGACGTTCATTTTTGTGATTTGGGGAATATTCGGTTTGTTTTTTGTTGATTTGTAGAGTTTTTTTAAAGGAAATTTTCAATGTTCTTTGATGTGTTTTTTTGTGAATGTTTGTATAGGGGTTAGATTTGTTTTGATTGTTCATTGTGAATATTCTCTTTTGTTTGATTTGTTCATATAGATTTTTTTCAAATTTGTTTTCTTGTGGTAGAGTTTTGGGTTGATTTTTATTATGAATATTCTCCCAAATCTGTTCAGATTTGAAAAAAATTCAAGATTGAATGTTCATGTCAATCACAAATCTGAAATGTTCATTTTTATGATGTGTGTTCTGGTGCATATTTATTTACGTTGTTGGTGAATGTGTCCTTGTGAGAGGTAGAATGTTCATACTCATTGCGCTTTATTGTTTTTATTTATTTTTTATTTTTTTAATGAATGTTCCCCAATCTATGCCAACTCAGTGGTGGAGCCTCGCCGCCCTTACGTCTTAGATTTGGAACGATGAACATTCACAAATTCACTTTTTTATCCAAAAAATTCACAAATTATATCATTAGAAAGAGAATTTTTTCTACGTTATTTTGATGCGTATATTTTTTTTAACAGTGAATTGGTTCATAGCAGCTGTTTTCCATATGGGGGGTGATATATTTGGGAACTGTGCACTTCCCATAAATACAACATTTACACAGCTCGGATTGCATGATTTTATAAATACAATATCATTTGGGGGGCAAATCTTAGGGACTATTTTGTAAGAACTAAAAAATTTATTGTTCTAGATGAAAGGTTCATTTTATGAGTTGGATATCTCTTGAGGACTATATAATAAAAATCCCATTTAACTTTTATTTTATTATTATTATTATTATTATTTAACTACCTATTTAATATAAACTAAAAAAAGAACTCTACAAAAAAAATAAAAAATAAAAACTATATAATTAAAAGGGGCGCTTACTGGGAGATCCCAAAAATGGTTGAAAACTACCAATTACACCCGCTCCTTTTTCATGAACCGAGCGGTCCTTTTGCCATTTTTGTGAAGAGAATACCCCTAATTATTGTGCCTACACAATATATCCCTATCTTGCGGAGCTAATTTAGGTAATAGATAATCATTTATTAAAATGAAAATAACTATTGTTGTACACATTTTTTTACGATAGAATTATATATTCAGATTCATCTAAACAAGATCTTGAAAACGATATCAAATTCACTATTTTTTTTTCATTAGTTTTCAATTTTCACATCCATGATGGGAAATGTAAATTCTATAATTCAGAGGATGTTACATATAACATTAACCAAAACCAAATCAAAACCAAAATCAAAAGGTTAGTAACTACATCATATTACATTTAATATTCATGTAACATCAATGTTACATTTCATGGGATGTTACATGTAACATCTTATAATTCATAGGAACTAAAAATTCAAAAAATATCATATTACATGTAATATGAATGTGAAAACTGAAACTAATGAAAAAAAATATTGAGTTGGATATTGTTTTGAAGATCTTGTTTAGACGAATCTGAATATATAACTAGATTGTAAAAAAATATATGTACAATAATAGTTATTTTCGTTTTAATAAAATGATTTTGTTGAATATGGAAACTCTCAATTCCTATTAAAGAAACCCGCATATAATGCAAGGGCAAATCTATCAATGAAAAGGATATTACATGTGGAAAATAATATTGTCTATATTGAATCGGATATTGTAATGAGCGTGAATGTTATATGTAACATGGTGTAATAGTCATGTTACATATAACATTCATGTAATAATAATATTACATGTAACATCCATGTTGAATGTAACGCAAATCCGAAATAAATTAAAAAAAAAAATATTGAATGTGATATCATTTTGAAGATCTTATTAACACTGAATCTAAATGTATAATTATATCGTTAAAAAAATATGTACAACAAAAATTATTTTGATTTGAATAAAATGACTTTGTGTGAAATCTTCAAATAAGGACATTATAAAAAGGAAAATCATACAAGGGTAATTTTGTCATATAATTTACGCGTTTTTTAAAATTTGGGATTAGATGGTTCAAAAAATATGTAGATTGAGATTATTTGGTTTATTTTCAAACATGTGGGTTTGATTAGTAGTTTCACGCTAAAATTGGGATTGGCCGGTAATTTTCCCTAATTAAAAATCTTAAATCGATACAATGGTAAACTTGAATATGCCTCTCCTATTAAGCCCAAAGGACATATGCATTAACTAAGGCCCTAGTGTTTTTACTCCCTTAATTTTTTCGTTTATTTAGGCCTCCTTTGGTTAGTGTTTCCATTCCAACCAAACCCAAAAAATTTGGAATTGATTTTCGGGAACGCGTTTGGCAACACAAAACTCAACCCAACCCAACCCAACCCAAAAAATGAGAATTGATTCTCAAAATCTTAAGGAAATGAGAAACAAAAAAAACTTATTTTTTTTTTTGTGCCCAAAAAATTCAACCTAAGTTTAGGGACACGCTGGGAATTAAACAAAATGTTAGTTGGTCCAATGATCTACTTTGGTTGAGCTCATTTCCATTTTTTTTCCCTTTCACATCTCTTCTTCTTCCCTGTCTTCCTTTGCCACAGCCGACGACGAAATCAACCTCCTATTGCCGCCACAACCGTCGCCGTCGTCTTCGTCTTCAACCGATCTCCTGGCGTCCGACTAACTCTCCCTCCGATTTCGTAGCCTTCGACGCCATCACCCCCACAATCATCGCCATCGTCTTCGTCGAAATCATTTATCTTCCTCGCCTTCGTTGAAATCGTTCATCTTTCTCGCCTTCGTCATTGTCGAAATCGTTCACGTTCCTCCTCCTCGCCTTCATAATCGATTTCGATTTTCGTTTTAGATTTCGATTTCAATTTCATTACTCAAATCAATTTAGGGTTTTATTTCGATTTCGTCTTCGTCGAGGCTCCCCTGGTTCTTGAATCGATTTCATTACTTGATTTAGGGTTCTATTTCGATTTCGTCTTCGTCAAAGCTCCACTGGTTCTTGAATCGATTTCAATTTTTTATTTCTATTTCGATTTCATTGCTCAAATCGATTTAGGGTTTGGTTCTTGATTTTGGTTTAGGGTTCGTTCTTGATTTTGGTTTAGGGTTCGTTCTTGATTTGGGGTTTTGGTTAAATTTGGGAATTTGGTTGAATTTCATGAAATCAATTCTAGGGTTAGTTATTGATTTGGAGATTTTGGTTGAATTTGGGGGTTTGGTTGAATCAATTCTAAGGTTAGTTTATGAAATCAATTTTAGGATTATATCATTATCAAACGTGATTCTGTTCCCAATGCCAAAAAAAAAAATGTCGGTACCAAACGCAATTTTGTTCTCAGTAGGAAACAAAATTTTCAATCCAACTTAACCCAACCCATTCTAGTTGGGTTGAGAAAAGTGGGAACACTAACCAAACGCCCCTTAGTGCTTTTATTCTCAAAATTTTGGAATTTATTTATGAAAATATGTTTGGTAAACATGTTTATGTTTTCAAAATTTTGGGAGTAAGAACATGGTAAAAATTTATATTAAAATGGTAGAAATAATATTAAAAAAGCTATTATTATTGTATTTGAAAGATTTTATATATTAGTCTAAAGTCAATAGATAAAACTATTTGATGCGCCCCGATTTTCTGAAAGGAAAAAAAAATATTAAATAATAAATAATTAGCTTAAAGAGAAAGTGTTTTTTTATGCGCTGGTTTTCTCAAAAAATATACTTAGGCTGCTTTAAAAATAAGGAGTTATCACCTAACATTGAGTTTAAATGGTGTGCTAGGTCATCGAATTTTTTAAAAAATAATTTAAAAGGCCTAAGTAAAAAATTGACTCCAAAAAAACACAGTCAAATCAAATAATCATTTAAAGGATCGGGGGTCGGTTACGCTTGGGGAAGGTGTTAGGCACCCCGAGATGCACGTCTGAAAACGGTATCTTATGTCCAAAGTTTAGTCCGAGTGTTTTATTTATTTTGAAATAATTTCCTTCTTATAAAATCTTTTTGGTATTTTCACAAATAAGGTGGGATAAGTTTTTGGATTTTTTTGAAATGTTTTCCTAGTATAACCTCTTATCGAATATTAAGGATTCAATAAAGATGGTCCCTGTGGGGTTTTTATGTATGTTTCCAAAAGAATTCTTTAATTTAAATAGGCAAACTAAAATAGATGAATAAGATTGGAAATATTAATGCAAAACTAACATCAAAATGATTTTATTTTATTTTTTTTTTTATGCAAAAGTGACTAATAAAAAATGGAAGAATTTAATTTAAATATGTCAATGCAAACTGATATGAATACAAGAATCGAATAGAGAACACTATGTGAATTAACGTGATTATACATGGTAATGATTTAAAAAAATATAAGTGGTGCACATGTCGTAACTAGATGTGAAAAAGTAACATGGATACGTGGAAAATAAAAAAAATAACTATATGTATAAAAGATGTAAGTGGTGAAAGTGTCCTAAACATATCGTCTAAATGATACAAGAAATAAACATGCTAAGTGGATATAAAAAAGTGTACTTTGAGTTTGCCCAATTAATTTAAAGAAATCTCGTTCTAAAATTCCCTCAAATTCTATGGATCAAAGAATCGAGGGAGGTTTGCGGAAACAATTTTGTTCAAATTAATTTTTCCGAAATTTAAACGAAATCCCACGAAAAATTTACTGAGGAAAGAGATTTCCTAAAACCATTCGTTTCTAAATTCTGCTCAATTTGAGGAATGGAAACGAAGCCACGAAAAACTCTCCCAAGATTTCTAGAATAGTGGGATTCATCTTAAGATTCATAAGGATCAATTCCTACAAATAAATATTTTTTTATTTTTTGATTATTTTTTATTTTTAGGGTTTTGATAACAAGAAAAAAAATAAAATAAAAAAATACAAAAAATAAATAATGAAACATCATTCACCTAACGCTCGGAGTTAAGCTCAACGTGAGAAACTCACTTCGGCGTTTTCATCGGATTATGGGATGATTTTTAATTTTTTTTTAATTACAAACAAAATAAAAAAATGCAGAAATAAAATAAATAAATAAATAACAGCGGGTGTGCTCGTCTAAACCCTCAAAGGTTCAGATTGAGAATGAGAAACCTCATCCCGGCGTTTTTCATCGAGTCATCGGACAAATAAATAAATAAATAAATAAAATTTGCAGGAATTTAAATTGCGAATAAAATAAAATAAACTAAAAAAGAATTAAAAATAAGAAAACATACATGTTCTAGGCCAAGAATCCCGATGTTCGGACTTTTTTTTCCCTCGCAAACAGCTTCTCGAAAGTGGTTTGGGAATCACTCTCTAAGGGATTTTTCTCTCAATTTCTCCATGAATAATTTAGGATAAGGAGGATCCTATTTATAGGAAAAGATAAGGCGTGAAAATCACTTAGGAAACTCTAAAAATTAGGTCTGGCCGCCAAAACTCAGTTTAAGTTGGACTGGGAAAGGTGAAAACTGTAAAAATGGACAAAAAGAGAGCTCTAGGGTTGCGGGCGCGTGAGATTCACGCGCCCAGTCCACCGCCTCTGCTGTGACAATTGGCAAAAGGCCATTGGCCCTCTTCTTCTATTTTTCTCTCTATTTGGGCGGCTGGCAAATCAATGGGGGCCACTCTTCTTTAAATTGTATTTCTCTCATCTCTTTCTCACATGCCCATGACCAAAAAAAGTTGGGCCACACTGATTCTCTCTTCACCCTTTCTTTCTTATGTTTTTGACAAAGGGGGGACCCACTCCCTTTCTTTTATTTCAAATTACTCCCCCTTATCTTTCTCCTTTCAATTTCAAACCCCCATTTCTTCATTTTGATTTTTCTTTAACTATTTTTGTATTTTTTGGAACAAAATAAAATAAACCAAAATTAAATAAAACAAAGTTAGCTATAAAATAAAGCATAAGTTTTTTGAGGGACGGTCAAAATACTATGTCTACACTATTCATGGTGAGAAAAGTCTAAAACTCCATTTTCTCTTCCCATTAATAGTGAAGTTGATCTTTCAGTTCCTGTCTGGATATATATATATATATTACTAGGTGGAGATCACGTGCCTTTGTTATATTTTTTATTTGACATATTTATATTTTTTTTATATTATTTATTCATTAAAGATCACAATATATATATATATATATATATATATATATATATATATATATATATATATATTAACTTTTTTAAAAAATAAAATAAATGAAGAAATATGGTATATAAAAACTTCTTATTTCTTATAATATTAGATGTTGAAACTTGTTTAAAATAATTAATGGAAATCACTCCATGTAAAAAAAAAAATTAGCAAGATTATGGTTAGTTAAAAAATTGAAATTAAGTTGAATACAAACATTATGCTCTAAATTGAATGATGATAAGAAAAAAAAAAAAAAAACATAAATACAGTGCAAGTGAAATTTATCATGTCTACTAATTAGGGGTGTAAATGTTACCCAAAACCCAACCCACCCCGCCCTACCAGTCCGACCCGATGGCTGAGTCAGTCGGTTATAAGTAGTTTTTTTTTTCCTTCCACCTAAATCCGACCCATTTGAACCCAAAAATACTTCGGCTCGAATACCCATCCACCCATACCTGATACACCCGAACCCGCCCGAACCTAAATCCTAATAATATATATTTACCAAATATCCCCAAAACATAGGATAGCTTATGTGTACCTCAACTAATCATTTTTTTGGGCAATCTTAAGGACACATTCTTTCTTCCACATTGGTCTGATTCATTCAAAATTAAATTCTTCAAGCGCTATTCCACAAGAGAATTGAACCCTGATAGATAAGAAAATGATTTCTCCCCCATGTCATAGTGGATTGAAATCATAAAATAATTTATTAAAAATAAAAATGGGCATAAATAAATCAAAATAAACATTTAATAATTATATAGGATATTTATTGAATAGATATAAAAAAAATATTAGATTTTCCTTCGAGTCACTTCTATTATGTCATTTTTCTTTGTCTTTAGTTGGCATGAATTTAACATTTTTTTTAATACCATATTTAATATAAACTAAAAAAAGAATTCTATAAAAAAAATAAAAAATAAAAACTAGGGAAAATTTTTGTGGGGCCCCATTTTCTCAAAAAGAAATTTTTTAAGGACCAAATTTTTTGGGCCCATCCAAAAGTATCAACACATATATATTTTTCCTAGATTGTCCTTCAATAGTTATAGATTTTACAAAAATAACATTTTTGCCATTTTTTTTCAAAACTCCTAAAATTAATATATATATATATATATAGAATTTCACTTGTGTTTCAAATTTTCCTCAAATTTTATTTTTTAATAAAAATTTCAATTAATTTTGTTTTTCTTAATTTTTTTTTTGTAAAATATCATAACTACCCTGATTATATTTCACTTAATTTTATTTCATTTTGTTTTATAATTCCACCAAATTTTAATGCTTAATAAAAAAATCACTTAAAATTTATTTTTTATTCAAAATATATAACTTTTTTAAAATACATTAATTGCCCTTACATGCATTCCATTGAATTTTAATTTATCTTTTGAAATATTCTATCAACATTTTAAAATATAAAAAATATTAAATATTAAATTCTATTTAAATTAAAAATCTATTAAAAATACTTTCAAAATCAACTAAATATAATTAAGTGGATATCCACTTAATTAAGTAAAAATCCACGAAAAAAATGTAAGTGAATAGATACTAAATATAATTAAGTGGATATTCACGTAATGGAAGCAATCAGAAAACTGAACCATCAATAAACAAACCTTTACATTATCACATTCTCGCAATTAGGGACGACGACCGAAGGTAGAGGACGAGCAGAGCATGGGATGGCTGCGATGGATGGAGGCGATCAGAGCAATTGTTAACGAATGAAGGGCGGTGGTGGTGAAAGAGAGCAACGGTAGTGATGACAACTCCAGATCTACCCAGATCTAACTTAGATCTGGTTAGATCTAGCTTAAATCTAACTAGATCTAGGCTAGAATTAATTGATGAAGGAGATGACGACAACACCAACGACAACGAGCGCGACGATAGAACCAGAATTGATGGAGACGACGAATGCCTAATGAATCGAAGCGACGGTGGTGGAAAATCTCGGTGCTAGAGCCTGAAGTAACAACGCTGACGGCAACTAAGGCGACGGCGACGAGCGGCGGTGGTAGAGTCGAGATCACAAATGACGGCAACGGCGGCTTGCTGTGACGACAACTTGCCGAGACGACGAACGACAGCTTAGGTATTTTTGTCATTAGCGTATTTAGTTTAAATGAACAAGGGTATTTTTTTGTCATTAAATTTTTTTAGTAGGAGTTTGTGCCAAATACTTTTTAAAAATAGAAGTATAAAAAGTTATTTTAATTGTGTAGGATTGAAAAAATTGTTTTTTTTTTTTAAATAGGATTTTTGGAAGAAAAATCCTAGAAACTATATAATTAAAAATCTTAAATCGATACAATAGTAAACTTGAATATGCCTCTCCTATTAAGCCCAAAGGACATATGCATTAACTAAGGTCACTCATTTTTATTCTTACTCCCCAAATTTAAGAATACTTAGAAATATAATTTGTATATAAATCCCGTCAATTTTGAGAATAAGAATAAAAATCAAGAAGAAAAAACACTAAACAAACAGGACCCTAATGTTTTTACTCCTTGAATTTTTTCGTTTATTTAGTGTTTTTTATTCTTAAATTTTGGAATTTATGTATAAAAATATGTTTGGTAAACATGTTTATGTTCTCAAATATTTTCAAAATTTTGGGAGTATAGTAAAAATTTATATTAAAATGGTAGAAATAATATTAATACTATTATTGTATTTAAAAGATTTTATATATTACTCCAAAGTCAATAGATAAAGTTATTCATGGTGAGAAAAGTCTAAAACACTATTTTCTCTTCCCATTAATAGTGGGGTTCTTGTCTGGATATATATATATATATATATATATATATATATATATATATATATATATGTATTTTTTTTTCCTTTTCCTTTTTTTTTTCCTTTTCCCAAAAATATAAAAATAAAAAGTTACAAGACTTTAACAACCCACATATGCTCGCCACTATAAATAACCTACCCATTCCTTCACAAAAACCACAACAAAGTATAATTTTTCAGAACTCCCAAACTCCCAAACATGGCCTTAATCTCTCTCCCCATTCCCATTTTCCTTCTCATCTCTCTCCTCTCCACCTCCACCGACGCTGCCATATTTGACATTAGAAACAACTGTCCCTATACAGTCTAGGCTGCTGCGGTCCCAGTTGGCGGTGGTAGACCGCTTGACAGTAGACAAACATGGACTATAAATGTTCCCGCCGGTACAAAACAAGCTCGTATCTGGGCCCGTACAGGTTGCAACTTTGATGGGTCGGGTCGAGGCCGATGCCAGACTGGTGACTGTAATGGGCTTCTCTAGTGCCAGGTATTCGGTACGCCGCCCAACACACTGGCTGAATATGCTCTGAACCAATTTAATAACCTTGACTTCATTGATATTTCTTTGGTTGATGGTTTCAACGTGCCTATGGAATTTAGCCCTAATTCTGGAAGTTGCACTCGAGGTATCAGGTGCACTGCAGACATCAACGGACAGTGCCCAAACCAACTGCGGGCTCCAGGGGGCTTTAATAACCCATGCACGGTGTTCAAGACAGACCAATACTGTTGCAATTCGGGTAACTGTGGGCCCACAGATTTCTCTAGGTTTTTCAAGGATAGGTGTCGGGATGCTTACAGTTACCCTAAGGATGATCAAACCAGTACATTTACTTGTCCTGGGGGAACCAACTATAGGGTTGTGTTTTGCCCTTGAAAGTGACTTTACAACATAATCTAAATAAGTGCTTCCAAGTCTACTTAGTAATTGGTTATGTGAACCATTTGATAGACTCGAACTGCAGTTTAAAGGTTTCAATTTAATTGATTGTGACTTCCAAACTGTAGTTTGAAGTGTTCAAATTGTTCACAAGACAAATACTTAGTAGGGTTCAAGGTTATTATGTAATGTGCACGTTTATGTAACGAGAATATATGATAATAAATTTCTATTCCTTGTCGAAAGGAAACAATAAAAATTATTAAATTATCGGTAATATCTTAAATTATAAATTTTCCTCTTGCATTTTTATCTTAATAATTTTGTTAGAAATATGTGAAATGAGAGTTGAAGTATTTCCATGTTTGTTCTTGAAAATTAAATTTAGGGAAAAAAAAATGCCAAAAGTAGTTAAGTTTTGTCTCGAGGTTCAGCTTGAACTTTCTTGGATGCTTTTAAAAGTTCCACAATAGGTGATTTAGTATAAACTACATAATAAAAAATGAAAACAAAAAAGTTAGATAAAAAAATAACTTTTAATGCTGCAAATAGAAAAATTTAAGAACTTTGTGAGGACAAAATTACTCACCTGACCTAAGTTTAATTTGAATTTTTTAGACACAGCTATCATTTTCAAATTGGTGTCGTGAGGTACTTAACACCTCCCAAGTATAAACAACTTCTGAATCGAAGAATTTTTGGTTAGACCATCTGTTCTTTTAGAGTCAACTTTTTGGCCATTTTAAAAAATAAATATATTTTGTTTAAAAAAAAAAAAAAGTAACATGATACAGCAATTAAACTCAATGTTAGGTGACAACTTATTTTCTTCGAAATTCGGTCCAAATATTTTTTGTCAAAAATCTGGCGCGTACGAAGCCCAAAAACTTTTTTTTTTTTTCAAAATAATAAGATTTCAAAAATCTCTTCAACAAGCATTTCATGAACACATTTTAGTCAACTTTTGGGCCATTTGCAAAAATAAAAATATTTCGCTCTTAGAAGAACAAAACAAAATGGTGACATAACATACCAATTAAACTTAATGCTAGGTAGTGACTTATTTTCTTCAAAATTCGGCTCAAATTTTTTTTTTTTCCCTTCAAAAATCCAGCACGTACAAAGCCCCCAAACCTTTTTTCTTTCCAAAATAAAAAGATTTCAAAAATCTCTCCAAGAAGTCTTTCATAAATATATTTGACTTAATCAAGACTTTTTGGGGGTGCGTCATTGAGATTAGAATCTGATTCTTAGATATCTCAAGAACATTATCCCTGTTGAGTTTTTTTGCATGGATACAGTTAGATGCAAAACACTTGTATTACTTCTGGGAGAACTATTTCTCTGATGCTGGAACCGGATTAGATCTAACCGCTCTTGTAAGAGTTTTCTCAAATCACGTCTCGAGAATTATTGACTTTGAGGTTGAAGTATCGGAAGAGGTAATCAATTAAATTAAATTTAATCTTCACAGTTTTATTTGTTTTATGTTTATATGGATAGATCCGACTTTAAATTACATGGTATTGAACGTGACTTATTTTTATTTTTTATTTTGTATTCCGCTGTGTAAATCTTGTGATTTTAATATTCAGTTCCTTCACATGCACAATATAAAAGCCTACACCCATCTAAATACCCTTCCTCTTAGCATAAAATGAAAGGAACAACTGACAAAACAATAAGGGAACGACAACATGTAGTTTGAAATATTTTATCCTTATTGCACTTCCAGAATTGTTGTTCTTCACTTGTAGTTCATAATAAGGTAGCAGAACATTCGATGCATCATAATTACCCTCAAGTAACTCCATTGCCTTTGTCCTAGCCTCGTATAGCTATCTCTTGGATGCCTCAATACCTCATAATTCTTTTAGTTTAGCTTGTAGACCATCATCAATGTTCAGATTAATCTTAAATTCTTTAAGCATTTTTTGTGCAATCCAAGTTGAATTAGTCTCAACCACATGACTCCTATTTCTAATGCAGCTATGATCTTCAGAATTTAACTCGATCTTCTCAAACCTTTGAGAGCTCACATTCAACGTTTCGTAGTCTCATTTCTGCTGCCCAAACCAACTTTAATATCATTCAAGACAAAAAGTTGAGGGGTATTTTGATATTTCTCTTATTACTATTTTTTATGCTTTTTGTTTTATTTTATTCAGACAATAAGTAAGGGTAATATGGTCATTTCACTACTAATTACTCTGGCGAGGGATTCCGGTGATAATTTGGGAATTTAATTGGGGGTTCTGTAGAATATTAAAATAATACAAGGGGTGTATAAGGAAAAAAAATTATTCTCGTGGAAAAAAACAATTCAAATTACTGTGTGCACTTTATGGTGGAGATTGACCACCATACATTCTCTCTGGACTTGCATATTTTCCAAGTCAAGCTTTTTAAGTCTACAAAACTAATTCTAACTAGATATTATTGAGCAGTGAGCTTGTCCCCTTGATATTTAAAAAAATATCAAGAGGAAAATACTGGTTTAAAATTTAAATATATATTTTTTTATATTATTCTCAAAGGATTATTCTCGAACGCAATAAAATAGAGGAACAAAAATAATAAAACAATATCAATAATTTAATTACCTCGCAATAATACCCCCATCAATGTAAAACATTTTTACCCAATTCTTACAACACTTAATGAAAATAATGAAACATTAATGATAAAGTTTTTATAACCGGACAACAAAATAAATCACTAATTGAATTATTGAATTAATACTTCAGTTGAGATATTCACAATCGAATTTTTGGGTAAACAATATTCATTGTAGATAGAGACTCATCTTTAGGGAGAAATACAATTAATCGAGCAAATAATGTGCATCATGATCAAACAACATATAATTGGTAATGATTAAAAATTAATCTATTCAAATCAATTTCATAGATTGCCACTGTGATTTGTTTATTGTCATGATATATTGTTAAATGAACTGGAAATTGTCACCAAAGAGCGATTGTCTGATCGTGAGTGAGACGATAGTTGACGTAGGATTACTTCCAGTAAAGGAGTTATCTGTTATAGGGAGTGATAGATGATGATTATAGCCGGTGTGAGATTTTTAATTATACTTGCCAATATTAGAGATGGTGAAAGAGAGGCAAAATTTAATTATTATTTCTATAATTTTTGTATATTAATTAGTGAGAACTATTCTTAATTAGGGAGAATTAGAAATTTCTATACATATTTTTATAATTGTCATATATTAATTAGAGCAAACTATTTTTATTATTTTAGTATATTAATTAGAGAGAATTATTTATGATTACCGATTTTTTTTTTCTACTTAGGGGGAATTAGATTTTTTTTGTAATTATTTTTATAATTTTTAATTAGGAAAAATTAGATTTTTCTACCATTATTTTGATAATTTTGAATATTAACTTTTTTTAATTAGGGAGAATTAGAAATTGCTATACATATTTTTATAATTGTCATATATTAATTAGGGCAAACTATTTCTATTATTTTAGTATATTAATTAGAGGGAATTATTCCGATTTTTTTTCTACTTAGGGGGAATTAGATTTTTTTTGTAATTATTTTTATAATTTTTAATTAGGAAAAATTAGATTTTTCTACAATTATTTTGATAATTTTGAATATTAACTATTCTTAATTAGGAAGAATTAGAAATTTCTATACATATTTTTATAATTGTCATATATTAATTAGGGCAAACTATTTCTATTATTTTAGTATATTAAGTAGAGGGAATTATTTATGATTACCGAATATTTTTTCTACTTAGGGGGAATTAGATTTTTTTTGTAATTATTTTTATAATTTTTAATTAGGAAAAATTAAAAATTTCTACAATTATTTTGATAATTTTGAAGATTAATTAGGGGGAATTATTTGTAATTAGGAAAAATTAAAAATTTCTATAATTATTTCTATCATTCTCGTACATTAATTAGGGGAATTATTTCTAATTGGTGGGAATTATAAATTTTTATATTTTTTGAATATTAATTAGTAGGAATTATTTCTAAGTGGGGAATTAAAAATTTCTATGTTTTAAAAAAAAATTGTATATTAATTAGTGAGAATTATTTCTAATTAGGGGATTAAAAAATTCTATGATTATTTATATAATTTTGGTATATTATGTATATTAATTAGTGGGAATTATTTATAATTACAGAAAATCATTTCTAAACTATTTCTAGATTTCTGTTAATTAATGAGAATTATTTCCAATTAGGGAATTAGAAATTTCTACAATCATTTTTATAATTTATTATATATTAATTAGCAAGAATTATTACTAATTATGGAAAATTGTGAATTTCTATAATTTCTATATTTTAATTAGTGGAAATTATTTCTAACTACGGGGAATTATTTTTGATTAGGAGAACTTAGAAATTTATATAATTTTTATATATTAATTAGTGAGAATTATTTTTAATTAGAGGAATTCGAAATTTCTATAATTATTTCTATAGTTTACATATATTAATTACGGGAAACTATTTCTATTATTTCCTCTTATTAATTGGTGAGAACTAATTCTAATTACGATAAATTATTTCTAATTACGGAGAATTAGAATTCGTTATAATTTTGGGGTGTTTACCAAACAATCCCAAAAAGACATCAAAACTACCAATTAAACCCGCGACTTTTTTTTGGGAACCGAGCAATCCTTGTGTCATTTTCGTGACTAAAATGCTTCTTTTTAATGCATCGCTTCATAACATCATGTAATCAACCCCTTAATGTGGAACTAAATTAGATAACATATGACCATATATATATATATAGAATAAACATGCCTATTTTGATATCAATCTAAATGTAAAACAACAAATTTTTTATACATCAATTATGTGGGGGTATTGTTGAAACGTGCTATTTTTCTGTTGTTGATAAGGGCGCGTTTGGCGAGCCTATATATCTCAAATCGCTTTTTATTTGCATATTCGGAATTAGTCGATTTGGAATTTTTGAGCCGTAAACCGATTCGACGACTAGGAAGTTTATACATGTGTTTTGCTCATTTTTGAGTTACAATTAAGTTTAAGACCTGTTTCGATGTTCTATTATGTGGAAGTTGGGTAATTTAAAAAATAAAATAAAAATGGGGTTTTGAAACTTTGTACCCTCGGAGTTTGATCAAAATCTTACTTTGATCCCTATAGTTTCAATTTGATTTTATGACACGTCAAAGTTTCTGAATCATCTTATTGCAGTCCAAGTTAGTCTCCCCATTATGATTTTGGAAGGAAAATAATTACTTATTGCACATCTGACTATCTTTAAGGGGTTTTATAGGTATTTTCAACATGTTCCTTTTCTCCTTCTCCTATTTTCTTTTTTGCTTAAATACTAAGAAATATACATATAATATAATATATATACAGACACATACACACATACATTCGTGTTTTTTATAGAAATTTTTTAAAGGGGTAGAAGATGCAAATGTCCATAAGTTCTCTTAAAAACAGTTGGG
The DNA here is from genome assembly GCA_016647705.1 of Eucommia ulmoides. NCBI lineage: Eukaryota > Viridiplantae > Streptophyta > Magnoliopsida > Garryales > Eucommiaceae > Eucommia > Eucommia ulmoides. The sequence goes on from CM028332.1 coordinate 74,504,213, forward strand.
TTCACTATAGGTGATGGTTTTGCCGGCCAAAATTGTAATGTAGTTAAAAATTTGAATTATTATAAAATTTCTGGGTGTTGTGTTCGAATCGAAACTACAAGAACCAAAGTGAAATAATGGTCAAACTATAGGGGTGCAAAGTGTCGAAACCCCAAAAGTTTGTAAAACACTTTGTTTTTCTATGGCTTTATAGAAATAAAATGGAGAAAATTTATTCCAAAAATAAAGGATCGAATTATATATATCTATATATATATATATTTCTTTCTTTTTTCTTTTTTTTTTAGTATTTTCATTAAAAATTTATTTTGAAACAAATACAATAACCAAATGTCATTTTTCATTAGACATTTCACTGACTAGTCAACATCCACACTTGAGTGTAAAATTGAAAACTTAGGTCCCGTTTGTTACTACTTTTGTTTCCGATTATGAAATTTTGGAACTAATGTACAGAAACAGATTTTGGTAAATATGTTTATGTTTTCAAATTTTTGAGAGTATTTCGGTAGTATTTTCTAAATTTTTTAAGAATCTGAAAAATAAAAAAATATTGATTCTTATTCACTCCCAAAAAACTATTCCCATCACCATCCTGTCGGCTATTATCACAACATCGAATAAGAAATATGTATATTTATTATCATACATTTAAAAGAAAAAAAGAATAAATATTGCAACCAAACATGTTTTTTTGTTTATGTTCTCATAAATTAAAAGAATCAATTTTAGAAGAATGGTCGTTACCAAACATGTTTTTAATCTCAAAGTATTCCAGAACAACATTAGAATTCTTATCCCAATTTATTGGAAGCAAAAACAGAAAAGCAAAAACACTAACCAAATGACACCTTAATGTTGACTTCAACAAGTCAACACAATTCCAACAATGCCACAGAAAAAGATCAGGGGTCCAAGTGGTATTATCTAAATAGCAGGGGATTATAGTGGTATTAAGCAATATAACAGGGGTGTTATTGACAAAAATCCTTATCATTGGACTCAAACTAGGGATGGCAACAATATGATTTTGGGTTAATTTCACTAGAAACTAAAATAAAACTGTTAGGCATATATTAACTCTAAAACCAAAACCGTCGATTTTTTAGAGAATGATTTTAAAATTGGACCATTTAATTTAATTCAAAACCAAAACCAAAACCAAAATGATAATTACAAGACCGCGAAACCGTTAAGATTTTTTAATTTTATAAAAAATGTAAACGAAAACGAAAACTATTGCAAATTGCGAACTGTTGATTTTTATTCATAAACAAATACATAATTAAAAAATTATGAAAATCTTAAAATTAGCTCAATTAACCCTATAACATAAATACACACACACACAAATACACACTATAGGTTAAAATATAAATAAATAAAAATGGTGAAGGTAGTATATATAATAAAAATATATCTAAAATGCTGGTTATGTGCTTTGGTTACGCGGTTAATATCTCAAAACAAAAATTAAAATTACTTCGATTTTCAATTCTAAAGTCGAAATCATAACCAAAACTATTTAATCAATTTCAAAACCGAATCATTCGGTTACCCGTCGGTTCAGGTTGAACTGCCATACATAACTTATAAAACGATGACATATTATGTAACTCTATATGCTCCAAACTCCCAAGTGAAGCCTGGTATGCTATGAAGTGCTGCTTCAAAATGGAGAAAAACAGAGTGAGGACTGTGAAATATGAAATCATCTTGTGATTTTTTCAAACTCAAGCAGATTAAGGTTATTGGGATTTTAATCCCTATAGATCTAAATAGATTTCTCAAACCTTAATCAACATGTCAAATTATCAAGAGTTTCAATGTACATGTAAATTATGTACCTGGATCCATTTCGATCAATTGACTACTAATGTAGAATTCTGCGACAATTGATCATGAGAAGAATACGGATCGAGCGGGTACGCGGTCTTCCTCAACCAAATCTCCGGAGTTCCTCAATGGGATTCGCTATTCACTTCTAGTTGGGGAGAAGTAAGCCGTCAAGACAATTTGGTATTATTGGGGACAATAACCCTAATATTACCCATTTATATGGTGTGATTAGGGTTTCCATAATCCCCTAATCACCCCAACAATTTTCAGTATCTACTCAATTAACCCATATTCTTTTGAGTAATCTATGAGCTTACCCCAAATTAATTAGATCAATTAATTTTAGCCCATTAAATTTAAATAGCAAATAGAATTGAGTTAATAATATATTGCCCAAAATTAGATTAGGAAATAAAATTTCCTAACAATCTCCCACTTGGGCTATACATTATCCCCGAAATAATTATATCACAAAATTCCTTAGGCGCGCATCCGTATGCTATTTGTCCTTAGATTTCTCCTTTAATAATCTGATCCATCTTATATTCTAACAATGGAATTACCACAGCTTATATCACAATACAGTCGTGACTAAACCACGATGATCACCATACCAATACACTCAATGACATAGATAAAATGTGGATGAGTAACATGGAAATCACATGCAATGTGATCTCAGACATGCCTATTTCGAACTGGTCCAACTTTAGTCTTTAGTGAGATCAATCCTTAGTCTTTCTATCCTTATGTTAAACTACAATTAGAAAGAATACATTCAGCATAAATAAAAATTTAATCCATCAACTTTATTCCGCATAAATCAAACATACGTATCTAATAAAAGAACATTTAACAAACATAAACTCCTACTAAACCAGCACATCATCAGATAAAACCACACCTATACGAGTAGTGTGCTCATGAAATACCTTAGGTGACAAACCTTTAGTGAGCGGATCTGCAATCATGGAGTTTGATCCCATATGTTCTATAGATACAATCATACTCTGAATTCTCTTTTAGAAACTAAAAACTTGATCGGAATTAGAATACTCAATGATCTCCAAATGATCTGTCTTTCGATAAGTGAGCATGTAATTTTATGTTTTCTATAAATACCTTATAACTCGTTTGGCTGGTTTCCAATGATCCATTCCAGGGTCGCTTAAGCATCTGCCAACATTCCAAATATGAATGCTAAATCTAGACGCGTACATACTAGAGCGTACACAAGACTCCCTACTGCCGACGCATAAGGAATCTTCTATATCTCTTTCTTTTCCAACTCATTCTTAGGGCATTGAGTGAGACGAGACTCGTCTCCTTTAGCGACGAGCGTATCTTCTGGTTTACTGTCTTTCATGTCGAATCTACTCAGAACTTTATCGATATAATCTTTTTGTGACAACCCAAGTATACCTCAAGAGCAATCTCTCAATATCTGGATACCTAATACAAAAGAGGCATCACCAAGATCTTTCATCTCGAATTTATTCGTCAGAAATTTCTTGGTTTCGTGCAATAAGCCTATATCGTTGCTAGCGAGCAAAATGTCATCGATATATAATATCAGAAAGATATATTTATTCCCACTGAACTTGTGATATACACAGTCATCAATGACATTCAATTCAAAACAGTACGAAGTGATGATTTGATGAAACTTGTGATACCATTGACGGGAAACCTATTTGAGACCATAGATGGATTTCTTTAGCTTGCAAACCATAGATTTTGGGTTGCCTGATACAAAGTTTTCTGGTTGCATCGTATATATCGTTTGGTCAATGTCTCCATTGAGAAACGCAGTCTTGACATCCATCTAATGTAGCTCTAGATCAAAATGAGCCACCAGTGCCATAAAAGTTCTAAAAGAGTCTTTCAAAAATACCGGAGAGAAAGTCTCTTTGTAGTCTATGCCTTCCTTTTGAGTAAAGCATTTGGCGACTAGTTGAGCTTTATATCTCTCGATGTTACCCTTCGAATCCCTCTTGATTTTAAATATTCATTTACAACCAATGGGCTTCACACCTTTAGGTAACTCGATGACATCCTAAATGTCGTTGTCTTTCATAGACTTCAGCTCATCCTTCATGGCAGCAATCCATTTTTTAGAGTTAGAACTGCGCATAGCTTAACAGAAGTTGATTGGGTCATCCTCTATTAAACCAACGCCATCTTCATGTTCTTGAAGAAAGATGATATATTCATTCGAAATCGCACTTCTCCTCTCCCTAGTGGATTTCTTTAATGACACTTCTTGAGCTTGTTGAATTTGTTCCATAGGTTATTTTTTAGGAAAAATCTCATTGTTGTCTTATTATGGAACAATGTCAGGAATAGGAGCCTGAGCTTGAACATTGTTATCCACAATTGGAATAGTGTCTTGAATAATGATAAGTATAGAGACCTGATCACCGTCAATAACATGTTCCCTTTCGAAGAAAACTGTGTCTTGAACAACAATGAGTACAGAGACCCGATCACCGTCAATAACATATTATTCTTCGAAGACAACATTTCTTATGTTTCCTTCCCCCTCAAACTCAACACCCTCAAGAAATCTCGCATTTCCCGTTTAAAAAAAAAGATCTTGATGTGGGTTCGCAAAACTTAAATCCTCTTGATCATTCAGTGTACCCAACAAAACAGCTAATTGTTCTTGGGTCAAGTTCTCTTTTATTTGGCCCATAAGGCCTTGCCTCAGTTGGACAACCCCAAACATGTAAATGCCTATGCTAGGCTTTACGCCTAACTCCTGCTCATAAGGAGTTTTAGACACCGCTTTACTTGGTACCATGTTCAGGATATATACTGCCGTCCTAAGTGCTTCTACCCAGGGTAATTCTGGTAACGAAGGAATGAATTATCATACTTCTTACCACATCCTTAAGCGTTCTGTTTCATCTCTCAGCAACACGGGTCATGTCAGGTTTGCCTGGCATAGTGTACTGCAGGACGATTTTACATTTTTCTAGGAATTTAGCGAAAGGTTCTGGACATGGTTTTCCTTATTCGTCAAATCTCTCGTCATATTCACCATGGTCAGATTTAACAACCTTAATTTTCTTTCCAAGTTAAAGACTTAAGTACGTCCAAGGATTGAGACTTCTCATGAATTAAATATAGGTACACATAATGAGAGTAGTTGGTAGCGGAATTTCACGTTGCTACTTTCACTGCAAGTGTACGGGTCAAGTTTTAGTATAATGGAAAGAGTAGGGGTTGTCGTATCCACATGGATTGGTTGAGATTATCGTTGAGTACTGCAATTATTATAACCTGACTTTATTTAGGCGATAAAAATTGGTTTATAATTAATAAATACTAATCTAATTAAGTAATTATACTAATTAAACTATAATACTAATATGAGATGTTTAGGGGAATTGATTATCTAAGGATTAACTTCATTTACTTTAATGTGTTTGATCTCGTTTGACAATCTCTGTATCGTAAACTCGCTCATTTTATCTCCCGAGTGTAAAACGAGCGAATATGTGACTTCGCGTTGATACTGAAGTCCCCCTCTAACGTCTTTTCTAACACATAGTCACATGAGTCTTGCCCCTACGTCATGGATTGCATACCTTCTAACGCCTTCCCGGGTCGTTAGATCATCGTATTGTATTTAACCTTAATCCGAATCCGGGGTTACCTCTCCCGAGTATCAAACCCTGTATTCTCAATATATATAAACATGCATATAAATGAAGAATAATGGTAAACACAATTAAATAATGAAGAACAACCATTAACGAAACCCCGATTTCAAATAAATCACATATTCATAAATTATATTAATCCCTATAAAATATCCGTCTAACTAACGGCCATAACCGTATATATACGATGATAAACGAGCTAAACATGCTCAAACCAACTACCAAAGTTAAGAAAATAAAGAAAGAAATGAAGGAACTTAGCCGCATTTCGAAAATCCGCCGCTAGTCCGAATCCGAGGTTAGCCGTATCTTTCTCTATTTCAAAGGAACTTAGCCGTATTTCGAAGATCCGCTGCTAAAACCACTTCGAGAGCCTTTCTCCTTCTTCGATTTGTGTTCTTCTCCTTTGGGGTTTGGATGAGCTCCCCAAAAACCTCTCAAAACTCCCTAATATCTTCTAAAATGTGTTGGGGATGAAGGGATCAACTTTAGGGGTGCAAAATATCCCAATATCAAGAAAAACCCTTTAAAGCTAGTGCCATACCACCACGGTGGTGGAAATGCAGATAGTTTAACAACTCTCAGCTGTTTAACTGTCGCGGCTGTAATGTCACCGTTGCGGCGATGACATCTTTTCGTATTTTGGCTATAACGTTTTCGTCCAAACTCTGATTGAGGTGATTTAAAAATCTATAGAAATATAAGAAAAAGATATACAACTTACACGTTTTGAGGTTTTCCAAAATCAAATTGCATCATAGTAAAAAATGGCCTTGAAGTTACTGCACTTGTACCGATTTTGCCCATTTTCACCATTTTATTGAAAAACTTACCAAACAACACAAAAACATATTAAAACAATAAAAGAGCTTGAAAACACACAAATATTTGAAACTAAAAGTACTTAATTTGTTGATAAATAAATCACTTATCAGTAGTCGTCTATGAATGTAATAAAATACTGTTGTCCATTCCAAGATGCCGTAGGGAATGGTCCGCAGTATGTATTAGTTCTAAGATACCGAAACTCCTATTGGTACTCAATTTTCTTATATTTGTGTGTTTCCATTTTACTCATTCAATACAAACTTTGAAATTTCTTGAATCAAGGGGATCAAGAATTCAGTCAGAAACAAACATCTCTATTATCTGTTTTGAGATATGTCCTAGACGCTTGGGCCGAAATATGACAGAATTCTCATTAGCTAATTTGCATTTTGTACAACAATTAGTTATCTGCAAGGTTTCATTATATGAAGCAATAGTATCCAACAACTATAGATTATTAATTAAATAATCAATTGCAATAATATTTGAATCTCGAAAAAGACTGAGGTTATTATTTCCAAATGAACAAGAAAAATCAAATTTGTCCAAAGTAGAAATAGAAACCAAATACTGTCTAAATGACAGTATTTCATACGTATCTTTCAAATCCAAAAGGTAACTAGTCTTTAAGGATAATCTAAAAGTCCTTATTACCTTAATAACATCTGTTTTGCCATTGCCCACATAGATACATCTTTCAGCATCAATTAGCTTTCGGCTCCATAGGCAACCCTGTATAGACACACTTATATGAGTAATAGCATAAAAAACCACCCACCAAGTGCGACTAGGTACAGAAGCTAAATTAACCTTAGAATAAACCAGAGTGAGAAACATGCTTTTCTTTACACGCCATGCGGCGTACTTGGAATACTCTATTTTTATATGTCTAGTTTTCTTGCAAAAGAAACAGGTAAAATCCTAATCCTGATTCTTTTGCAATTTGGACTGTTGTGTTTCAACTGTAGCTTCTTGACATTTATCTCTTTGTCGTTTCTTACCCTTAGAAGTGGTGACTGAGTAAGCACTTTCTGTCATTTCTAGCTTAATTATTTTCTTCTTCTTGCACACAGTCAGATATGAACTTATTAAGAGTCCATTTATCCTTTCGAGTAATATAACTCACTGTAAACTGACTATATTGTGTAGGAAGAGAAATGAGTACTAAATGCACGAGTTAGTCCTTAAACGACTCTAACTTTAGTGCCTTTCATTCTGAAGCGACATTGGACATTTCCATAACGTACTCCATTCCATTCCATTTTTCTTTTATATTTTATTGAGACAAGATTAACTAAAAGCGTACTTATCTCTACCTTTTCGTTCTTTACAAAACGTTTTTCTATTTCCTTAAAGAACGTCTTAGCAGTTACCTCATCGGATATACTGCCCCTGAATATTTTCGAAATGCTGCGTTGGATCATCATAAGATTTATGCAATTAAAACGGTCCTACATCTCATATTCCCTTTTATCCTTAGAGGAACTTTCTTCAGTGAGAGGTGAAGGTTGTTCTTTCCTTAGCGCAAAATCAAAATCCATACAGCTGAGAATAATGAAATGTTCTCTATCTAATCCTTAAAGTTTGTGCTGTTAAGTATTGGAATAGAATTTACGTTGGCAGTAATAGTAGTAGTAACTAAATAGAAAAAAAAAAAGAAAAAGAAAACACACATACAAGCATGTCATAAAATAATAAAACAAGACATGAACAATTAATCCAAATTTGAGGATCCATCTCAAGATACCTAGCACGACATTAATTCATAGTCTTTGGACAGAAGAATTAATTGTAATTGGTACTCTCAGCGCAAGAATCAAATGTTGATAATAGGTCCTATCAAATAATAAGCCTTCATTTGGGCCGATTTATTGTTCACATGAGAACTTAATAATCATCACACATTTATTCCCGCAGGTATGTTTATTATTTGACCAACCAACAACCTTCCTTTGGGCCGATTATTGATTATATAGATAATAACCATACTAATCTCAAATAATGTCTATTATTTAGTTAAACGATAACCTTCTTTTGGTCCGGTTATGGTTCACATAAACAAAAAATATTAATGTTTATTATTCGGTCAAACAATAGTCTTCCTTTGGGCCGACTATTGCTTGCATAAATAATAAACATTTATATCTCGATATCTCAAAATAAAAATAAACTACACAACAAAGATTACTTTGGTAATATATTGTTTAATTTTAAATTATTTTAAGATACAAGATTTTGATAGTCAACTGTCCTTAAAGTCCATTAATCGAACGCCTGCAACGAGTTGAAGTTTCCGACGTTGGGGCATTCAATCGGTCGACTAGTCCTTAAAATTTAACTGATCAGATCTGTCTTTAAGCCGTCAGTTGACCAACCATAAAGGTCCGGTCAACCGATCGATCATCCCAGGAAAATATTAGGATCCTGAATTAGTCGGTCGACCGACCGAAAGGGTTTGGTCGACCAAAATTGGGTAACCTTGGCATCTTGTTACAATCAAATGACCGACCATAAAGGGTTGATCGACCAATTTATCAGAACCCAAAAATGACATGCTAAATCAGTCAGTCAACTGACCTCGAAGGGTTGGTTGACCGATTGATCTAGAGCCAGAAATACCCTTTTACTGAATCGGTTAACCGATTCAACCCTAATTCAACCAAAGCTAATTTCAATCACTATTTTGACCATGATTCAACCTAATTTTGAAAAAACTCAAAACATAAAAGTTATATATCTCGTTTTTAGATTTCCAAATAATTTTGAATCACCTCAATCGGAGTTCGGATGAGAAAGTTATAGACAAAATACGAACACCTATCAAAACTTTTTGAACCCTCTCAGACCAAATCGAAAACACCCCAATTTTTTTTTTCTTTCGAAAATTTGGGTTTTTCTTTTCTTAGATTTGGAACAAATCCGTGTCTTTTTAAAAAAAGAAAAAGAAAAAAGAATCAAACCACATAATGCTTAAAGAGTTCACTTAATCTTAGTAACATAAATGTGGATCAGAAATACGCATGCATATATATCGTAAAGCGAGGCCATATCGGTATTTTTCTAATGGATTATTTTCCAGCTTTAAGCATGAAAGTTTTTGTTCTTGACTCAATTAAAATAGACTCAATTTGAATGCAACTTTCTATTCTTAAAAAGAAATTTGAACGCAAGCCGGTTCGCACAAGCCGTTCGAATCGAGGAAAAAAAATCAGATGCAATGAAACCCTAATAATTTAACATGAAGCAGACTCTGATACCACTTGTTGGGATTTTAATCCCTATAGATCTAAATAGATTTCTTAAACCTTAATCAGCATGTTAAATTATCAAGATTTTCAATGCACATGTAAATTACGTACCTGGATTCATTACGATCAATTGACAACTGATGTGAAATTTTGCGACAATCGATCACGAGAAGAACACGGATTGAGCAGGTACGTGGTATTCTTCAACCAAATCTCCGGAGTTCCTCAATGAGATTCGCGATTCACTTCCAGATAAGGAGAAATGATCCGTTAAGACGATTTGGTATTATTGGGGACCATAACCCTAACATTACCGATTTATATGGTATGATTAGGGTTCCCATAATTTCTTAATCACCCCAACAGTTTTCGGTATCTATTCATTTAACCCACATTCTTTTGAGTAATCTATGGGTTAACCCAAATTAATTAGATCACTTAATTTTAACCCATTAAATTTAAATAGCAAATATAATTGAGTTAATAATATGCTGCCCAAATTTAGGTTACTCTCTCTCCTCTCCCCCTCTCTCTCTCTTTCTAATTTTGCATACTTGTTCTTGTCTGTGTTTCTTTGGTTTGCTTGATACATTCAATTTTGGTATCTTCGTATTTAGTATTCTATATATAGTCAACCTTCATGTTTCGATTTCATTTTTGTTTTTTGGTTCTGAGTAGTCCAAATTAGGCATAATACCCGGATAAGGGTTCTTAGAGCAACCCTAATAGTGTATGTATGTTGGTTTTCTATCTTCAAATAACATACTCAAATTTAAGATTGTTTCCCCTTCAATGGAGTATACATACAAGCATGCATGCATTGTGCATACTCTTAGGTAGTATTTGGTTGCACAGAGTTGGGGCTTTGGAATTGGAATAAAAAATGAACGCGTTAAAAATTCTATTTTTTTTGTCATGCGTCCTTTCTAATTCCAATTGGGTACTTCCAAACGCTACCTTAACGTTCCATTGGAAGAGCGAAAACAACAAAATTTGAAGGAAAGTACATATGTATTTTTTTTCCACTTTACATACTCAACATGCATGCTATGGTTGTTAAATGTTGTTTCTTAGGCTTTGTTGTATTGTCTTGAGGTTTGACAATCTTAAACACACTAGGATTGATTCAAGTAATCCTGTCTTTAGAATTTCCCTTTTTTGTGGATGCCTTGGTTTTAAATTAGGATTTCTTGTTGTACAGTTCTCTATCTATAGGTTTCAAATTATTTTAGGGATAGCTTAATTTTTGTCTCCAAAGACGCACTAAATTAATAAAAACTTCCAAACCAAATAAGTACTTTAGTTTTGGTCCCATTCGTTGGAGTTCATGCAAACTACTATTCCAATTAGGGTTGTGTTGCCAGCCGCTATCCCACCACCATCGGTTACCAGACTACGACCGTCGGATTTCATCCACTTTGGTCGCTATTTGCCGAATCTCTAGTTGTCAGATATTTTTTAGTTATATTACTATTTTTAAGTAACATTTTTTTATTATATTTTTAAAACATTCAACCAATTTTCCAGTTGTCTGTTGCTTGAAAATCACACTGAAAAGGTAACTGAAAAATATACTAAACTGTAACTAAAAAGAATTTCAGTGGCTGGACTTCGACGACCCGAAGCCTGAGGTCCAATGGTGGGGCGGCAACGGAGGGTGGCTTTGGTGGTCAGTGATGAAAACATTAATTGAAAGTATACGACTAGAGATATAATGGAACATTGGTCATGAGACAAAAACATAAAGTAATAATGAAGGGATTTATACTCTTACTTAAAATTAAAATATGATTAATTATGGATTAGAACGTTTAATTGAGATTATTGACCAATCATCCCGTATTTTTATTCCTATTTATCTAGCAAAATTTATTTTTTGATTTTTATCAATATTTTAGTTAACATGAACTATGATATCAAATATAAATTCAACATCTAGTTGATGTGAAGGACTAAAAACTAATTTGAAGGACTAAAAATAAAGAGGAAAAAATTGAGTGTCAATTAAAAATTGTGACCGACTTATTTCAAAGATAATTGAATAATTTCCCGTTTTAAAATTTGTTCTTACATCTTTTTTTTTATTTTTGATTTTTTGATTTTTTTTCCTTGAATTTTTAGGGTTCGATGTAGGCTCTTATTGGAACTAGGTTTTTTCTTGTTGGGGTTTCTAGATCATCTCCATTATGAAGAAGAACCGTACGGTTTTCGAGCCTTGAAAACGGCCCCCTCACTCTCGAAACCCTAGGTTTCAAGAACAAACTCGGAACAACAGACGAGAACAGAAACAGAAAACTGAAGTCGCCTGTTTTCGTTCTCCCAAAAATAGTGAAAAGACAAAAATACTCCTCAAGATGGAATCCATACCGTTTTTTGCTATGAAATCATTCTCTGACCTTGGCCTGCCGCCGTCACTCGTTGAAAGGCTAGAGAGAAGGATTCAAAACTCCGACAGATGTTTAAGCTGCTGCGGTCCCCACAATTCTCGATAATCGCGATGTTGTGATCCAATCGTACACCGGCTTGGGCAAAACCCTTGCTTATGTCCTTCCCATACTATCGAAAATCGGTCCCCTAAAAAAGGAAAACCTCGATGTCGATAGATCAAAGAACAACAAGAAGAAAATTGAGGTTGAAGAGAGATTGGAATGCAGATCGTGAGAGAGATTGAGAAGATTTTGGGACCGGAAGATAAGAGAACAGTCCAACAGCTTGTTGGCGGCGCGAATCGGTCAAGACAAGAGGAAGCTCTCAATAAAAACAAACCGAAAATCGTCGTCAGAACTCTGGGGCAGATCGCCGAGATCAGCGTTTCCGAAAAGCTCCAAACTCATGGTTGCCAATTTTTTATCTTGGACGAGGTCGACGAGCTCCTCTCATTCAATTTTCGACAGGATATGCACAGAATACTAGAACATGTAGGCCGGAGACCGGATGCCGGTCACCAGAGGCAAACAATCACGGTGTCAGCGACGATCCCGTTTTCGGTGATTCGGGTGGCCCGAAGTTGGGGAAATAACCTACTTCTCGTTTAGGCCAAAGAAGTTATCCCCCTTAACTCAGTTGTCCCCTCCGAGACAGTTGCTCTCTCAGGCTCGGGTTCGGGCTCGATTCAACAGGCTGCGATCGTAGCCTACTTCCATCTCTCAAACACTACTACTCCGTCTCGAGGATACAACACAAGGTCGATACGTTGCGAAAATGCGTTCACTCGCTCGACGCAAAGTTCGTTATAGTATTCATGAACCACATGTGACAGCTATAAGACATTGTTTTTAAGCTTGAGGCTCGCGGTTCATGCTGCAGAGCTTCATGGCGATCTTGGGAAGCTCAAGAGATCAACAGTCTTGAAGAAGTTCAAGAATGGGGTGTAGGACTTAATTTCGATATGTGAAAACCATCACACAAACAGGAACATTCACATTGAATCATCAAGAATAAAAATACTGAATTTGCGGAAGCGTACATGAATCCATAATATGAAAGTTGAAATATCCGAGTTTGAGTCTTTATGATCTTCCAGGTCTACACTTATTTTCTGTATAAATTTTTCTCTAACAATGGGGATCAGAAGAATAGAAAACGTTGTGTAATCCGGGGACCATGACTCCTATTTATAAGTAATCATGTTTGTTCATAAACAGTCACGTCTGTTCGTAAATAGTTGCGCCTGTTCGTAAACAGTCCCATTCGTTCATAAACAGTCGCGTCTGTTCGTAAACAGAAACATCCGTTCGTAAACAGTCGTGCATGTTCGTATTTTCGTATTTTTTATTTTAATCCATCATAAAAATAGAAATACACTTGTCTCTACACAATAATACCCACACTTTATAATACATTAATTGAGGTCCCAAAACTTAAATTAATCACTTTAATTGGACTAAACTTTATTTGATAGCCTATAATTTACACTTATTTAATATATAAGCCCATATAATTGTTTTTACTCCAACAATCTCTCACTTAGGCTGTATATGTAACTTTATAAACATGAATTATACTTTATGAGCTCATGAGTTTTGCTATCAAAATTTTATGTATTGTAACAATCTTGTTCATTAACTATACCAATATAGAACCAAAGCGATCGTTGTTACATATTTCGTAACTAAACCCATCAATGATCACATATATCAATGAAACTAATGACAAAGATCAAGTATGGATGTGTAACATGGAAATTTCATGCAATGTGATCTTAACATGCCTATTTCTAACTGGTCCTTCTTAAATCTTAGTGAGATCAAACCATACAAAATCAGAGTGAATGAAAACTGAATACTTTACTGCAGTAAATAACCATAAAACCCATAATATCCATAACAAATATATCTATAGATAAAAGCATCTAAAATATAAACTCTCACTAAAATGACATATCCTGAAGAGTAACCACACCCATATGAGCAGTGTGCTCATAAAATACCTTGGGTGGTAATCCCTTAGTCAGCAGATCCGCAATCATGGAGTTTATCCCAATGTGCTCTATAGATATAAAGTCCACTCTGAACTTTTTCTTTTACAACTAGGAATTTGATGTCTATAAACTTTGATTTCGTAAAACTCCTGTTGTTGTTAGAATACAGTACTACTGATTTATTGTCACAATATAATTTAAGTGGCCTTTCAATGCCATCCAGAATACGCAGCCCCGTGACAAGATTTTGCAACCATATTCTATGATTGGACGTCTCATAACAAGCTACAAACTCAGCTGCCATGGTGGAAGAGGCTATAATAGAATGTTTAACACTCTTCCAAGATATAGTACCTCCAGCAAGTAAGTAGATATAGCCTGAAGTAGATTTCATGTAATCTCGGCATCCAACAAAATCGGAGTCAGAATATTCGATGATCTCTAACTGATCTAACTTCCGATAAGTGAGCATGTAGTCTTTTGTTCTCTGTAAGTACCTCATGACTCGCTTGGCTGCTATCCAGTGATCCTTTCCAGGATTGCTTAAGTATCTTCCCAACATGACAACAATGTACACAATATCTAGACGTGTAAATACTTGAGCATACATCAGACTTCCTACTGTTGACGCATAATGAATCTTTTGCATCTCCTGAATCTCAAAATCATTCTTGGGCCATTGACTAAGACTAAATTTGTCTCCCTTAGCCACAGGGGTGTCACTTGATTTACAATCATGCATGCCAAATCTTTTAAGAACTTTCTCG
>CM028332.1:75918982-75953982 GCA_016647705.1 Eucommia ulmoides
TATAATATTGATTACTTATATATTTTAGTTAAGAATTTGGTGGTATTGGTATTTATAATATAAATTAGATAATTTAAAGGAAATTAAGTTTTTCAAAATGGAAATAAGGTTATATATATTAATTGGTTATATATGATATAATAGGAAATGATATTATAATTCAGTCAATTTTACAATTGTCTTTAATCTATTTTTTTAATCAAATTAATTAAACCCTAATTCACTCTCTTACTCTCACAATTTATTAACCCTTTTTTTTCCACCGATTATTCCGTCTATTTCTGTCAATTGCTACTCACGCCTCTCCCTACAAAGCTAGCTCTCACTTTTTCTCTGTCTCTCTTCTGCTACTCCTCTTCTGACCATCGTTGCCACCATCGCCGGCCACAACCGTTTCTCTATTGGGTGCGACTTTGGCTTGGCAGGTTAGCTCTGTGAGTGTTTGGGGTCTAATTTATTGGTTGTCTTCGCTGTTTTATAATGTTATCAGTATGTTGAGTTTGCCGTTAGCTCCTGTTGTTGTTGTTGTAACCCCTAAAAGTTTTGAAAGTTAAGTGCTATGTGGATTGTGAGCAATAAGTATATGTCAACCATTTTTATTTTAGGATATGAAATGGTGATTATTATCTATTTAACCCATATTTTTTATTTTATGATTCTTTTTTTGGATTGCTTGCTATATATTTAATTAGTTTTTTGTTTTATATTATTTTGTTTTCCGATTGCTCATTTTCTATATACCCAATAAATTTTTATATTTTTTATTTTTATAGGTTTAAATCAAAGAAGTTAAGGTAAACTTTTGTTAGTGAAGACTGAACTGGAGTCATAGAGAAAATAATGTAAGTTTTTTTCCCATTTTAAATTACAAATTTCTTTTTCTATTTTTCTTTTTATTTTTTTAATTTTAATTATTTCCCATGAAACTATGTTTTGATTTTTGACTTATTAATTATTTAGTTGTGTAGGCGAAATGTAGTATTGAAGTACTGAGATTTGAATAAGTAGTAAGTATTTTTCGCTTTGATTTGTTTTGGTTGAACTTATGCATAATTGTGATATTATTTGATAGCTGAATGTGTAAGTTATTGGATATTAATTATGTTGTATTTGTAATGTTTGTTGTTAGTCGATGATGGTGTCTAAATATTAATTTTTGTTGATGTTTTAATAAAACAGGTGTAGAATGTTGTACAAATAGAAAAATTATGACAATTTTTGTTTTTTAAGTTCAATATTTTTTACTCCCGTGCCTTCAAGGCACGGGTTATACGCTAGTACTCTATGGTATCTATTATATAACCAAAATGGTGGACTAAATGAAGAATAATATTATCCTAATAAATGGACTTATTAATAGAATAAAGGTTCTTAACAAATTGGTCAGCATGACCTAAATAAGAAATACTAAATAATGAAATTATGCATTAATGAAAATATTAAATATTTCAAAATTCTTCCTCAATTTGGGGGAAAAATGTTTCGAAGTCCTAACTTGAGAAGAGTTGATTGGAGATCTTCCTCCTTCGCAATACCCATGAAAATGGATGGTATATTAGAAAAAAATGGAAGAATAGTTGTTGCAAAAAACAGTGGTAGAGCCAAGACGAAGATAACCAAACACTTGATTAATTAGATGACGAAGATAGATTATTGTTATGTTGCGCATGGCTATTGGGTTTGCAGCGTTAGAAAACGAACGACGAGAACTGGAACGATGGAATACTAATGGAGACAACTGGAATGTTGGACAACCAACGACGACAATTGGAATGCCAGGAGACCAACAGCGACAACTGGTACACTGGACGACCAACGACGACAACTAGAACCTCAGGTGACTAACGACGACAACTGAAATACTAGCAACTAAAGGCAACAACTGGAACGTCGTGCAACCAACGCCGCCAACTGGAACGTCGGGTGACCAACTATGATGAGGGAAATGTCAGGCGACCAACAACGATAATTGGAATGCCGAAAGATTAATGGTGACAACTGGAACTCCGAGCAACCAACGGGAACAATTGGAACGCCAAGCGACCAACGACAACAACTGATATGCCAGAAAACTAAAGGCGACAACTAGAACACCGAGCATTCGGTGGTGACAGTTAGAACGTTGGGCGACTGTCGTGAGAGAAATGTCCAAAGAGAAGTCAGCATGAGGTGAAGGAGATGGCAAGTTGCTTCGGGACAGAGGGTGCAACAATGACAATTGTAAGGCAGTGATCAAAAGGTGGTGAGGCGTGGAGATGAATATTTTAGAGAAGAAGAGAATATTTTGTTATGATGTAATAATTCTATATGGTTAATTATACTTTACCCCTTGTGGTTAAGTCGTTTTGCACTTTGCACCCTACGATATTCTGGTCACTACTTTATCCCTTGTGGTTAGGTCTTTGTTGCATTTTATCCCTCATCATCAGCACTTTGCCTTCTCGTAGTTAGGTTTACATCAAGGGATAAAGTGCAACAAAGCCTAACAGCATCAAGGGAGTTATGCCTGGGTGTTTTCAAATTTATCGTCGTCGTCCTTAGATTTCTGGAAAGTTGTGCACGGTAGATTCTACATCTTCTCCGTTTAACAAATTCAACACCTCACTCATCCAATCCACCTCCATCAGGCACTGAAGCGCTACTAGGTTCAGGTTTGCATCTATATCCGTTCAAGTATTTCTATGTATTCGGTGTCCAATTCATCTTGGGTGACTGTCGCCCCCCTCAAACTCAAGGCGGTACATGAGACACGAACTTTAATTTAGACACCAGAGTATGAAAGCGTTTAGGTGGATGAGCCTTTGTGGAAATATTCGTTGTTTGATCGGCTAAACTAACGGATTGTAGATGAACAATATTCTGGAGAATGTGGTGGCGGATAAAGTGACAATTAGTTTTGATGTATTTTGTACGCTAGTGGAATACATCATTGTGGGCGATCTTAATAGCACTCCTATTGTTGCAATGTAAAACAGTGGTAGTCGGAGAGGAGATTCCTATGTCAGCGAGAAGTCAACGAAATCAAAGTAGTTCTCGTGTTGCATCAGCGATGACACGATATTTAGCTTCAGTGCTGAAGCGAGTAACCATAGTTTGTTTTTTACTGTGCTAGGAAATGTTAGAGTTGCCCAAGAAAGAACAATAATAAGTGGTTGAGCATCTGTCAGTGAGATCTCCAGCCAAATCGACATCAGAATAAACTTGTAAGGTGGGAAAGGACTAAGCCGAGAAATGAAGTTCGTGAAATAAGGTATCGTTGACATACCTAAGAATGCGTAAAACAACCGATTAATGAGCGGTCTGGGCAGCAGACAAAAACTAACTGACTTGATGAATGCCATAGGCAATATCTGGGCGAGTGAGAGTAAAATATACCAAACTTCCAACCAGTTGACGATATAAAGTGGCATTTAGAAGAGGTGAACAATCTAGTGAAGCGAGTCTAATATTTGGATGAGTAGTGGCAGTGGTGGAGTTAGTGATGCCAGCCTTGGAAAGGACATCCAAGGCATATTTATCCTGAGAGAGAAAATATTTATCAGAACCGGATGAGACTTCGAGGCCAAAAAAATAAGTGAGCACGCCAAAATCTTTAATCTTCAATTTTCCACTAAGAAACTTTTTGAATTCAGAAATACCATGTAAATCATCCTCAGTAATAATTAATCATATCATCCACGTAAAATAAAAGAAGAACAATACTATTATCAATATGGCAAAGAAATAGGGCTGAATCATAAGTACTGGTTGTGAACCCAAACTGATGATCACCATTGAGAAATGGATTTTTGACATCCATCTGAAAGTCTATTTTCGAATGGCGGCAATGATAAGAAGAGTATGGATAGATATGAGTCTCACCATTGGAGAAAATATCTATTTGTAGTCAATACCATATTCCTGAGAAAATTCCTTGGCAACGAGTCAGGCTTTATATCATTCATACAAGTATCAAAAAGTGTTTTGATCTTAAAAACCCACTTGCATCCAATAATAGTTTTCCCAAGGGTAAGGTTAATAAGATCCCAAGTTTCAATTTTAGCTAGGGCTTGAAGTTCTTCGTGCATTGCTTTCTACAAGGAGGATTAGTATTAGTCTGTGGCTCATGCGGAATAAGTATAGTAGAAAAGCAATGAAAATTAGTAAGATAAGGGAGATGATGAGTTACCCTGGTAGAACGGAGAAAGTGATCTGGATGGTGGCTCTCAGAGGGAGTTGGAATAGAGTCATCCAACATAGAAAGAGCCTCGGGCACGATCGATTGAGCTAGAGAGGTGAGACCAGCTGGTAGTTATGGAACTAGAGGGGTTAGATCAGCTCATGGTTCTGGCGTGGGCTCAATAGTACCTGAAACTGTATTCTCAAGAAACAACTCAATAGACGAATTAGTAAAGAATCTAGATTTAGTGATGGTTAGCATATCAAATAACCGTAAAGAAGAAAACATTTGATATTCCCAAAAAAATGACATGATGAGAGATGCAAAGAGTTTTAGAGATAACATCCCAGCACTGATACCCTTTATGTTCAATGCCATATCCGAGAAAACAACACATATGAACTCTTAGCTCCAATTTATTGTGTTCATGTGATTTAAGAAGAATAAAATAAGCGCAACCAAAGACTTTGAGTTTAGAGTAAGTGGGAGGGTTACCGAAAAGACGCTCAAATAGAGACTGGTGTTAGATTATAGCAGAAGGGACACAGTTTATTGTGTATACTGTAGTTAAGGCATCCTCACCCCAAAAACGCTCAGGACAAGATGAAGAAATGATGAGGACACCAAATGTGTTAACAATGTGTCTGTGTTTGCGTTCAAATCGTCCATTTTATTGGGAAGTTCTAAGACATGAGCAGTGGGAAAGCGTGCTATTTTTTTTAAGCAAGTTGAGAAAAACGCGATCTTTGTACTCTATTGCATTATCTGAGGGAAAAATTTTAATATTTCGCGAAAATTGAGTTTGAATCACACTCATAATATATTTGGAATAATTCAGATCTATTTTTAATAATAAATAATCATGTATATCGAGAGCAGTTATCCATAAATATAACAAAATAACGAGAACCACCCATTGTTGTATAAGGAGAAAACTCCCAAACATCAGAATGCACTAAATCAAATGGTGAAAAAATCATATATCATTTAGAAAAAGTTGTAACAATATTGTGTTATGTTGGAATTAAACTTGTCACAAGTAAAAATCAATTTTATTTTTTTTTGGAAATCAAGCTTTTGTATTAGCAAAAAGGGGAAGAATCTCCCTTATTACACGCCAATATTTAAAATGTAGCACACGAGACCCCATGTACAACAAAACACTCAACTATTCTAATACATACACGAATGGAGCCGAGCCAATACTACACACTGGGTGCCTTGATAGGTTTACATACACCACAACTCAGCTCCAAAACTAGAACAAAATTTCAACACACACAAAGCCTTGATAGCCCAAAAAGAAACTCTAAACTCCACTTTAGCAAATTTCCCCCCATATGGAAATGAACTAAATTCAAAGAGGGGGAAAGACAGCTGAAAAGTGTATCCACTACCTTCAAAATTTCCACAACCATTAACTCTGTCAGAACCTCCCCCAAGGTGCCACTTAGTTTGATGTAGCTCTATGTGTTCACCCATTGACCAAGGTGCCACTCTAACTAAATTGAAAATCCAACCAAAAGACAACGCTTGATGCAATGATAATTTCATGGCATGTACTCTATACATCATGGAACCAAATCGTATCTTCCTTTGACCAACCACGCCCACACAATAGGAAGCAAAAAGTACTTTAGCATGAGTGAGACATAATCGTAATATTGATCTCACCAAAACACCAAAAACATGTTTAACAAGTCCAACCCTTGACAGAGGGCCTCCTAGGTTTGCAAAACACCCAAGCGTCATCAACCTATTACTGCACTAATCAGCAAAACAAAAACAACTACAAACCTATTTCACTTCAAAGGATCACATGAATATATGACTCAAACAACTAAACATTCAGAAGTGATTTCATAGATTCCCATTCTTTGTACACCAATTCCATTTTTTTTTTTCACGAAAATCCATTTCTTCAAGGTTAATCTTCAAACCTAAAATTCTCCCAACCTCCAAAATTTTACCCAATCTCTGAAAAATTATCTTTACGCACTCGGTAATCCTCCCATCAGAAGAAGAGATATTACATATAAGGTCGTTGAAACTAAGACATTTTCTCCCTACTTTTCTAGATAGCTTATTCTTTGAAGAGATTTTGGATGATCTTTTCGTATTGTTACAAATGATATTTGTTATCTCTAACTGATCAATAGGAGAAAATATACCAACTTCTATACGAGGAGAGTTTAGAAAATTGAAAATGTTCAACCACCCCAAATTTACTTCCTCTTTTTCAACCTCTGCCACCATCATATCACCCTCATCAGGGCCTTTAATTTTAATTTCTGAGTTGGTTGCTTCCACAAGAAGCCCAGCCCCCTCTTTTCTTGTAGCCTCCGTACTCAAATCATTATTAATTATTTTCCCTTGAGCTTGAGCAAACGGTAAAGCTTTCTTAATAGAGTTGATTTCGAAATCACATGGAGGATGGTTTTCTATTTTCCTCCAAATCATCTTACTCCTAATTACTTGGTTTTTCCAAAGAATTTAGGGGTCCTTATCAAGATATTAGATGAAAGAAGAACACCAACCCTTATAATTTTTAACACTATTTCTTCTTTCTAACCCAAAATCTGCAAATTTTACTTTGATTCTATGCCCACAGATAACAAACGCATTTAATGATTTAATAGCAGCCCTAGCTACACTAATTGAACCAAATCTCACAAACCATAAGTGAAATTCAACCCAAATCTCCTCCTCCTAGGCATGAAAACATCAACTACTCTCTGTAAATATCAAAAGATGCGACGAAGCCACGTAGTATTTATTGAGAAAGGAAGAAAACTGACAAAGAAGGTATAAACTTTTCCTTGGCTCATCTCTAGAAATCAAAGGTATGGCCTCTGTGATGAAAACCCTGTGAAATTTGATCCACCAAGGTTGTCCCTCACCTTCGCCTCTGACCAATCCTTTTCAGCAACCCACCGGCGCCTCCACCTCACAAAAATGCAATCGAATGAACATTGTCAACAGAACATCTGTTGTCGGCCCAAGGGCGCCTGAATGCGGATGGTGGTCAACAAATCTGGGCCACCTACATTGATGGCAAATATTGCCGCTTACCGGCGCAGAGGAAGGTCAAAAGCGACATCAGGCATCAAATCTAATGTTGTTCTTTTAAATCTAGAACCTTCTTTTGGAGAAAGTTCTTCTAAAACTTCTTGTGGACTAATTTTTTTTTTTATAGAAAAACATGTTAGTAAAAATTTATTTTATTGTTGATTATGATTAATATCATTTTAATATTAATTAAATAGTGAACGAGAACTAAAACTGTTAATTGTAATTTCTTATAATAAGTTGTTAGTTGTAATTTCCACGATTTGGAGGAAAAAATATTTGTAATTATCTCACGGATTAAAATTATTATGGATGGTTAACACCCTTTTCTTAAATGATGTCTATTTGAAATTATATTATTTGATTTGATTAGGGAAACAAATAATATTCTTGAAATGGATGCAACGCAAAAAAATATTCTTGAAATGGATGCAACACAAAATATTCTTTACATCCCTACAACCCAATAAAAAACAATGGGTGTTTGAATAAGGCGATAAATTGAAAAAAATTACGTCATGTTGAAATCGACGTTGTGAAAATCAATTTGAAACATAGGAAACCGAAATGAGTTAATTATATTTTACCCTCCTATAGTTAGGTCATTTTGCACTTTGTTCCATATAGTATTCTCGTCACCACTTTGTTCTCTATAGTTAGGCCTTTGTTGTACTTTACCTCCCCCAACAACACTTTGCCACATGTAATTAGACCTACATCAAAGAATAAAGTGAAACAAGGCCCAACCATAGGGGACAAAGTAGTGATGAAAATATTATAGGGAGATACAGTGCAATTAGCCCAATAAAAAATCGTTGAAGTAAATTGTTATATATATGTCATGTAAAAAATAAACACACCTCAAACATGTGCAAACATACAAAAAATATTTTGTTACATCGTTAATGAAATAAACCTTCATTGTGATTGGGAAATAACATGTGATATCTCACATAAAAAATATTAGAAAATATTATTTCAAATTATCATGTGACTGCTACTAATACCTTATTTTAAGTATTTGGGTGGACTCGGTCAAAAAGATATTAGGCTAGTGGGCCGCATAGAGTCTTAAAAATGGTATCAAAGCTAATCTTGGTTCATAAATGGCACTGTTATGGTGTTGAAACAGGAGTAGAGGCTCCGAAGAGGAATAAGGGGGAGTTCTCCGTTCCAAAAAATAGGTGCGTTGATTCCATCATTGATTTGCTGGGAGATATAGTTAAACCGGAATCATGCAACTCATGATAATAATCCCATGTCTGATAAATGGATTATTTTCAAAGTCAGGAACTGGGTTAAGGCGCTAAGTCCTTTGACTAACGCTAAGTCAGCTTCATCCTCTTTTGGGAATCATTTGCTGGTTCTTTTGGGCTATCCAATTAAACAGGTCTTTCGTCGTCGTGCACTGATTTACAGTTGGTCCCGTCTGCTTGAGGGGTATTTCAAACTTAATGTGGACGGTGTTTTGAAGAGAGAGACCATGACGTCTTCTTGTAGGGGTATTGTTCGGGATAGTAATGGAGCTGTTAGTTGGGTCTTTTTTTCTCCCCCTGCTGTTAATTCGAATTTTCTTGCTGAATTCCACGGGCTATTCATGGGGATTCAGGAAGCTTTGCGTTTGGGTCAGCTTCCTCTTCTAGTGGAAAGTGATTCATTAGCTTTGGTTCACTCAATCAAGAAAGACAGTCTCGTCTGGTCAGTTGTCTATCTTTGGAACATAGTTCGGTTTTGGATTCTCTCCTTTGATATCCAGATCTCTCATGTTCATAGAGAATGTAATTTTGTGACTGATAGCCTCGCTAACATGGTTTCAACTAGCCCTATTTTGTTTCCTATAGGTAGCCCCTTACCTCACATTGTAAGTTCTTATGTTCGTGAGGATCAAGAGGGTTTTCCCCGTCTCAGGATGTAATTTCTCATTTTATTAATAAAGAGATCATTTTTTTTTAAAAAAATATAAAAAATGCCCCAAGGTAGATATCTTGTGTCTGTTTATGAGTTGCTCTATGTCTACTTATGGGATGAGAGCATATTAGTCATTTGGAATCTTTGGCTTTAAAAAACATGGTTAAATGTAACCCAAAACTGATTTGAAGTGAAAACGCCATTTTATTTAGATTGGGATAATTTGTGGGTTATCGGGATAATTAGGATAAGGGTTAACTATATTTTATCCCCTATAGTTAGGCTATTTTGTATTTACTGCCTGTGATATTTTTTTTTCACCACTTACTCCATGTGCTTGTGGACTAAAATACAATGGTTAAGGTTTCCGTTAACTCTAACGGTCAACGGGGTAAAAGTGAACAAAAATAAGTTAATTTGTGTTAAATGACTTTTATACCCTTAAAACATTTTAGTAAGGACTGTTTTTATATATTCAAAAACTTAAAAGGCTAGTTTGTTTTTTTTTTTTTTTTTTTTTTTTTTATGTCATTTCTTCATTTCCCTCCCCACCCCATCTTCGACAACCCAACCCCCACCCCTACTACATCTCCGGCGACCCACCTTCCACCCTTGCTCCATCTCCTGCAAAACCACCCAACCCTTCATTCTGTTAAATTTTAACCATTGCACTTTAATCCACAAATACAGGGACAACACAGAGGGGCAAAATACAAAATGGTCTAACTACAAGGGACAAAGTATAATTAACCTTTAGGATAATTTGTAGATTTTGCCTTATTTTAATTCAACTTATCTTTTCCTTTTGTTTTTTCTTTTTGGCTTTTCCTTTGTTTTCTCTTCCTCACAATTTCATAATTTTCTTTCCCCTTCTATTTTTAAAGTGGAAAAATAAAATATTATCCAAAATGATTAGCAATTATCTTTGGACATACAAGGCCGGCTAATTATATTATTAATAGTATCAAGACCAAACGGAGTTAATTATGTAAACCCCATTTCTTGGAAGGTGAATTGCATTTTGTTTTTCTTTAGTGTACCATCCAATATATTTATAAGACGCTGCATGCATATATAATCCCTCTAAAACAAGTCTAAAACTTTAGTAATCACAGACTCAAAATTCCACACTGCAAGACTTTGTTGCCAAAGAATGATTCTGTGTCCTTCCACCCACCCTGAGAGGTATGGTGAGCCAATGCCGTGGATTGGAATCTATATCGCCGGAGCATCTGGAGTTTGTTCCCTTGCAATGCTTGCCGATGTAATCCGAGGTCTATTCTACAAAAGGCTATGGTTTCCTTGCAAATTTTTTACACTCAATGCTGCTTCCCTCACAGTATTGGCTATCACGATAAAAATCCCTATGGATCTCAGTACACCTATGCCCACGGAGGATAGACAAATTTCGAAAGTGAGTGGTATTATCTTCATGACTACTTGTATGGTTAATATGATGCCATCTCTGGGGACCATGACTGATAAAGAAATTCTAGCAAACATGTCTGCCTTGGGTATTCTTGTCATCACCCTTGCTGTCAACGTCTTCATAGAGGTAAGCACTACTGTCATCTACATCACATGGCTTGAAGCCATAGAGGTGGTGTTTCTGATGCTTCTTCAATTTGTTTTAATGGTGGTCTCATCTTTAACCGTGCCAACTACTAAAAAGTATTTAAATTTCAAGTATGGACAGTTACACAACATGATGCAAAGCGCAGGACGACAAAATCAGCAAGAGGGAAGTACGGGAAATAAGTTTATTGCCATGAAACTGGAAGAAGATGTAAAAAAATATGGGATGATGGCAAACACTGCGGCCCCTCAATTCGTGTTGGCGCGTTCCGCAACCAGTGTGACGTCATGCATAATTTGTTGTCTCGGTTTGCTTGTGTATATACAAGCAATAACCACAACCTTTCTTTTCAAAAACCCGTGTCGTACTTCGATAAGTGCCAAACCTGCAGTCGTTGATGACTATGGGGTAACTATCCATTTTATCTATATGTTTCAGTTCGTTGGAATAGTTTTGGGCACAATTCCATCAGCGGTGAGACTGTTTACTGTCCTAATAAGTTTTTTCACCACAGCGTTATACAGACCAGTCAAAATGGAAAAGTACTGGACTGAATGGTTGCAAGACAGGAAAACCGAGCCACTAAATTTACCTATTAGAATCCAAGGACTCAAAAAACTCATTCACAACATAAGAAGTCTAGTCCTTAATTTGTGTATAATCGTTGTGATTGTGATTGTGCAAGGAAGCAAAATGATTCATCATGTCTTTGCAATCTGTCTAGGTCCTTTCTATTTGTGCTTCTATTGCTTCTTAAAGTTTTGGAAAAAGTGCTTGTGTAGAAAAAGTAGTAACAATCTGCAGAAGGTGGAATTGGATCTTACCCATTATGTATTACATCTTGAAGGAGAAGAGGATCTTCCACGATGGTTTACAAGCTCCGGTAATGCTACTGATCGATTCATCAAAAAGGGTAGAAAACAACAAGACAAGGGTTTAAATGAGCTTCTACGGAAGTGTACCACTAGTTTCAAACAAGTAGTAAATTGTGAAATAGACCAAATTGAGACTTTGGATTCCAGAAAGCTACCTAGTTGTTGGAGTTTGACTATGATGACCTTAACCAGCATCGCAATTGCCCTTCCTCAGATTGAAAATCAAGTTCGACAACAACTAATAAGAAGAGTAGCTAAAGCTCTGTTGTACGTCAATGTTGTTGAACAAGTGTTAGACAACAAAGGAGACTTGGTAAAGATTAATGATGCGGCAAATAGAGTGTGGTTGAATGTTGAAGTAAGTAAAAAATGGCTAACTGAGGATCTCCAGAAACTAGCTCTTGAAGGTAATGTCAAGTTGTACATTTTTCCCTTTTTTTTAGTCCTGCATTTATAGCTTTTTGAATTTTATTTTATTAATTAGATTATAATAAAGTTAAATTGAAATGAGTGACAGCTAAAAGCCCATTGGAGACTATAAGAAAGCTGGTCGAAGGAGCGAAAAACTATGTTGTACAATTCATAACAAACAAAAGAAATCTAGAGGTCACGGATCCTCTCAATTGGCCTTTCAAGGTTATAGCTGCTAATTCAATGTACAAGACTGGCCAAACAATATTGTTGTCACTCGAAAGTGGTGAAGTGAAGACCGGCCATGAAGAAGTGTTCGGATATATATCTGTGATGATTGCAGATATATTGGGTGCTTGTCTGACCAATCTTCCACGTGCTATAAGTACGAAGTGCTTTTCTTGTGCCTTGGAGAAAAGAGAAGAGAATGTAAGGGACATGGCTCGTCTCCTTGGTGAGACTGAAGAAATTCTGAAGGTCTTGCAAGGATACGAACTTCCCAATTTGGATCTCGATAAAAGAATCTATATTGACGAGTGGCGTTCGTCATTAAAGCAGGAAAACTTCGTCTAGTGTTTTTCTTCATCCAACAATGGTACCACTACTTTGGTTTCTATTCTCGATGAGATGCATATAGTTTCTATTCCCGATGAGATGCATATGGATTTGGATCCTTTGCTTGCTTTTTTTTTTGGTGTATGACTTTTGACAAGCTACGTCCAATACATGATCAAAAAAGCTAATTCTTATCATCCGTTGGATTTAGGTTGGCATAAGTCAAATACAAAAAAAGTCATGCCGAAGATCTAGATTCGATGCATATATTATACAGATTACTAAAATATATATGAAAAATATAAGTGTACCAAGTGACTATTTGAAATTTGAGGTCATGGCTTGAATATATACATAGCTCTATATATTGTTATGATTTTATTGGTTTTTATTAGTAATATAGATCACAAATTTTAAAAAGTTTTATTTTTGAATTGTAATTTTATAAAATAATTCATTGTTGAATCCCACATTGGCTTTGGGCTCTTCCCCCGATATTCGTTCACAGTGGTTTGTCAAAGTCCACCTTTCACATGAGGGGGCGTATTGAAACCCACATCGCTTTGTGTTCCATGACCTTGATATGTATATAAAGTCTAGGACAATTCTCATTTTACAAGGCATTTTTTTTAGAGTGAATTAGGCCATTGAATTTCTATATTCATTAAAATGAGAATATGTTGAAAGATAAAAATTAATTTTTAATCGAAAATGAAAGCAATTTCAAAGAAGTTTGGTGGAAATAAAGAGAGATGCGATTTGCTTGTGGCTTCTCTATAGGAGTTTAGTGGAACTCCGATGGCCTAACACTCTTTTTTATGTAATTTATTTTTTAATTGATACTTCTTTTTTTTTTTTTTTTAATTAGAAAAACATATAAACATTTTACTCTTTTTTTTTTCCTTGACTATTCATTATCATCATTGATATATTTTATTTCACAATATATTAGATTCTTATATTTAATTTTAATCATAACCAAACATGTTAATGGTAATGGACATTCTAGTCTTACATGTAATCACTTTTAAAAACAGTAATGTCTTCCATCCGAATCCCATAACCATTTTGATCCATATTATTCTGCTTCCATTCTTGTGTAACAAATGTAACGTCATATTTGGTTAGATGAAATCAATGTGGAATGAAATGAATTTTTTTTATTCTGTTGAAATAAAAAATGAAGGAATTATGTTCCTTAATTCAAGGAGTGAACGATACTCATTCCATTTGGATGATTTTTTATTTTTTTTACTTAGAAAAAAAATCCAAATAGACAAATTTATCAGGAGATAAATATTTAGAACTATAATTTTTAGAGGTAGAGTAGTAGATAAACTGACTGTAGAATATATATATATATATATATATATATATATATATATATATAGTTAGTTAGTTAGTTAGTTAGTTAGTTAGTTAGAGAACGTGACAAGATATAAAAATTTTAAGAGAAAAAAATGTTATAGATATCATCTGACTCACTTCTTCATGAGAGAACCAAACACATCGAATTTGATATTCACTTCATCCGGGAGAAAGTTTAGTTAGGAATCATTACTCTTACTTTCGTGTCATTGTCCGAGCTGGCAATTGACATATTCACCAAATCGATTAGACCATCACTTCTTCAATCAGACATTGTCGAGATAGGACTGATCAATATCTTCGCCTTAATTTAAGGGGGAGTATTGAAATATGGACAATAATTTTCCTTATTTAGTATATTGATTTGGTTATATGTAGAGATCTATTGTATAATAACAATACACTAAAAATAATTCTCTTCCTCTCCAATATCCTTTTCAAACCCTTTGGAATATAAGGTCCCGTTTGTTTACTGTTTTTGTTCCCTGATTTCTGTTCCCATTCCAAACAATTTGGGATTAATGTACAGAAACGTATTTGGAAAACATGTTTATGTTCCCAAATTTTCGGGAGTAATTCCTGAATTACTTAAAAAATTGAGAAACATAAAAATGTTGATTCCTATTCACTCTCACAAAACTATCCACCAGCCCCCCAGCCATCCCCTCCCCCCTGCCGCCACCGGCCCCACACTCACACACGCGCCCGCGCGCGCCCACACACACACACACACACACATATACACGAATTAAGTTAAATTATTTTATATGTTTGAAGAACATGTTTTTGTTTTGGATTAATTACACTCCGTATTCGTATGGTTTGATTGAATTGCACTTTGCACTTGTATAGTATTTTTGTCAACACTTACATCCATGTGTTTAACACTTAAGTGCAATGATCATAAATTCTATCAACTTTAACAGTAAAATATAAAAAAGTCAATAACAATAAATTATTTAATGTTAAATGACATTTAAACCCTATAGGTTAAAAAAATCACATTCAGTTTATTTTAAGGGATGATTTACAAACTCGTTTAAAAATTTAAGGGTATAAAATGACATTTCACAAACTCTATCCTCCGCAACTCTGTAAAATTAAAACCTTTGCAATCCCCTCCCTTCACCGCTGAAAAAATTGACCAACCATCACCACCACCGGTTTTAGTACGAACCATCACCACTCCTACAAGGAACCACCACTACTATACCTATGGCTCTCTCGTTATTTCTCTTTATTCTCTCATATGATCTCTATCTTTGGTTTTGCTGTCTCTATGATATATATACTTAATCCGAGTTTGGATCTCTCTCTCTATATATGTATTGTATATACATGTACGTGTGTGTAAATTACACACACACACACACACACAGAGAAGATATGAGATATGAGAGAAGAGAGAGAGAGAGAGAGAGAGAGAGATGGTGAGAAAGATAGTGAAATAGAGAGACTAGACGGCTATAGTGACAGAGGAACCATCGCTGGAAGAGTAGAGGGTGGTGGTTGTGATCACTGTGTTGTGCTCAGGGCAACAAAAATATGAATATGGAGAATATAAAAAGCGAAGAAAATAGAAAATACAAAAGCGACACGAGATATAATGTGGTTCAATACAACTTGCCTACGTCTACGGGCGAAGAACAACGAATTGTTTCACTAATATGAAAAAAATTACACAAAAGGAGACAAATTCTTGAACTCAAGAACTATCAACAAAATCTCCCAAAAACTCTCTTAACAAGTACACTATCTTTGGGTATGGACAGACAAAATTCTACTATAGAATTTCCAATACACCAATCTGAGAGATTTTTACTCTATATTTTTGAACCTATACCTCTGCTATTTTACAGGCCAAAGATGATGAGAAAACTAAAGATTTTCTTTGATTTGCAACTACCACAAATCAGAGAAGATCAAACTTTATTTCTTCGGTGAAGTTCTTCAACAATTGCAGCCCATAGCACTCCAAAATTGACAAAAACGTTTATGAAAGGTGAGAGAGAAAGCCATCCACCTACTCTCAACATTTGTTTCAACCAAAAAACAAAAAGGACATGGCCCATGCTTGAAAATGAGCCAAAATAAACAATCTCCACCGTCGCTAGATTTTCAAGAAAATAAAAAAAATTCATACTTGAGGACATTCTTTCTCATTTTGTCTTCTCCAACACAATCTCAATTTTAGAGATAAACTTCGACCAAGTCCAAGAGCTCTTTGAACTTGTCAATCGGTTCCAAACATCAAGTGATGTACCGAATCCATTGGACATACTCGCTTATTTTAACAATTCTAGAACATGGAACCCCCATATTCTCTGCCACAATAGGTGCTTCAAAACTTCGTGTTTTTCATCCAAGAACGACCAACCTATCTTCTCTGAAAATTCCCTTCCATGGATTGAACTGGAGTACCAACTCGCACTCCATCAAATTGTCTTATCTGAAGCTCCATCTGCTTCTAAGACCTCGAAACACCTGTAGTACTAACTGTATTACCTTGAAGAACATAAAGGCTGCCAATATTTTTTCCTATCATCATTGTTACAGCACCTCTACTTACCTTTAAAACTCCACATCTCACGGAGAATTTGCAGCCTTTAGAATCCAAACTGCTCAAGGATACGAGACTAATCTGCAAATTTGGCACATGACGGACACCCATCAATATTCTAAGAGCACCATCATTCAATCGGATCCAAACTGATCCTATCACAACAATCTTGCAGGAAGTATCGTTACCCATCAAGAATGTGCCACCATTGACCGAATCATAGGTAGTAAATGCATCCCTATTCGGGGACACATGATAGAAACAACCCAAATCTAAAATATACTCGTCTTTGGAGCAAATTTGTAGAGCTATAACAGAAAGAACAAATTATAAATCTCTTGGCCGTCACGTTTTTTGGGCTTTGGACACTCCGACTTGTAATACCCAAACTAATGACAATAATAACACTTAATATTTTTCTTTGATTTACCGCCGCCTTTCTCGGAACCATTCTTTCCCTTGACAAACACGCCTGTAGTTGGATCATCACTACCTTCGCTATTTAACTTAATCCTCAACTCTTTCGAGTTTAAGGATGTCTTGACATCGGCCAAGGAAATTGAATCTCGTCCATATAACATGGAATTGACAAAGGAATCATAGGATATTGGTAGTGAACACAAAAGGTTAAGAGATTGGTCCTCCTCGTGAATCTTGACATCAATATTCTTCAAATTCATGATAATTCGATTAAAATTATCTAGGTGTTGGTGTATAGACATACCCGCCTCCATCCTGAGAGTATACAACCGTTGCTTCAATTACAAGTGATTCATGAGAGATTTCATCATGTACAAGGTTTCTAGCTTGTCCCACAGCCCTTTAGCTGTTTCTTCGTTTGCAACTTTCTTGAGCATTGCATCCGCAAGAGATAGTTGAATTGCACCATGTGATTTTTCTTTTATATATCTCTGCTGCATGCTCCGTATGTAATTTGGATGCCCTGTTTGCATCCAAAATTTTTGTCAAGCCTTGTTGTCGCAAAAATGTGCATATTTTGATATGCAACAAACTGAAGTTATTCTTTCCATCAAACTTTTCTATTTCATATTTTGCGGAAGCCATTGAATCTTGGGCTCTGATCCCAGTTATTGTGGTCAGGGTGACAAAAATATGAATATAGAGAATATATAAAGTGAAAAAAATAGCAAATACAAAAGTGACATGAGATATAACACAGTTTGTCACAACTTGCCTATGTCCACGGGTGAAAAACAACGAATGATTTCACTAATATGAAGAAAATTACGCAAAATGAGACAAGTTCTTGAATTACTCAAGAACTAACAACAAAATCTCCCAAAAACTCTCCCAACAAATACACTATCTTTGGGTATGGGTATGGACAGACAAAATTCTATTAAAGAATTTTTAATACACCAATCTACGAGATTTTCACTCTACATTTCTGAACCTACACCTGTGCCATTTTATAGACAGAAGATGATGAGAAAACTAAAGATTTTCTCTGATTTGCAACTGCCGCAAATAAGAGAAAATCACACTTTTTTTTTCTTCGGTGAAGTTCTCCAACAATTGCAGCCCATGGCACTCCAAAATTGACAAAAGCATTTACGAAAGGTGAGATAGAAAGCCATCCACCTATTTTTTTTTAACAAAAACCAAAAGTGACAGGGCCGACACTTGAAACTGAGCCAAATCAACACGCTGGTGATGAAGTGGCGAGCTGGTGGTGATCGGCAGTGATGAACATACGAAGATGGGGGTGTTGGAGGCAATCTAGTGATGATGGAGGAACATGAAGGAGCAGGAAATGAAGAACGCAGTAGGGAAGATGATGATGAAGGCTAGTTAATCAACACGGAAAAAACACTTAAAACCATTAGTTTTTGGATAATTTTAGATCCCATCAAATTAATTAAAGGAAAATGATAAAATTACCACTAATAAAATAAAATGAAAAAATTACCCTTAATTATGTTTAATATTTAACCATTGCACTTAAGTCTTAGGGAGTGAGTGGTGATTAAAATACTACATGAATGCAAAGTGCAATTCGGTCTAATTATAGGGGTAAAAAATGTAATTAACTTTTTTTTTTTTGTGTGTGTGTGTGTGTGTCTTTGGCTACTTACGTGAGCTACATACCGTTAACGAAAACTGAAAAATTAGCACAAACGTTACTTTGTGGTTTCACACACTTCCCTTTTTGTGTTTTGTTTTGTTTTCGTTTTTTCGCGCTTCTTTTCTTTTCCTTTTTTTTTTTTTTTTTTTTTTTTTAAACTTGCAATTTGGAAGAGGTAGGTTAAACATAGCTTTTATATTTGTCTTTTATCATATCTTAGTGCTTGGACTTCATTGACCGTCCTTTGAGGACATGAGTTTTTAAAGGGTTAATAGCACTTTACCCCATGTGGTTTGACCAATTGACATTTTATTTTCCTGTAATTTGAAAATTATCACTTACGTCCCTGTGGTAAAATATTTATTGTACTTATCACCCTATATATGGAGGTAAGTGGTTTGAAAATTTAATCACATGAGGAGTAAGTGACGATTTTCAAATCATAGAGAAATAAGTGCAAATCGATCAAATCCCAGTGGGGTACAGGTTAATTAACCTGTTTTTAAAACAAGGCCAAATTAAAACATACAAGCACAGAAATATTCTCTTGGCAAGACTGGTTGCCAAAGATTGATTATGAGTATTTCCACCAACCCTGAGAGGTACGATACAAAAATGCGGTGGATCGGTCTATATATCGCTGGAGCATCATGTGTGTTCCCTTGCAATTGCGGCCGATCTATTCCTTGGTCTCTTCCACAAAAAGCTATGGTTTCTTTGTAGATTTTTTAGTCTCAATGCTGCTTCTCTCACAGTATTGACCGTCTCAGTGAAGATCCCCATGGATATTAGTATACCCATGCCCCAGAGGGATACACAGCTTTCCAAAGTCCTTGGTGTTGCCTTCATGTCTACTTGTATGGTTAATATGATGTTGTCTTTGGGTACAATGACTAACAAGGAAATTCTAGCGAACGTGACAGCCTCGGGTATTCTGGTTATCACCCTTGCAGTCAATGTTTGCGAAGAGATAGGCACTACTGCCATCTTCTTCACACGTCGAGAAGCAGTAGTGATGGTGTTTCTAACCCTTGTTCAATTTATGTTAATGGTGGTCTCATCCTTAACTGTGCCAACTATTAAAAGATATTTAGATGTCAAGTATTGGCAATTACACAACATGATTCAAAGAGAAAAACAACAAGAACATGGGGGAGGAGGAATGTGTGGAAAAAGAGTCTATTACCCTGAAGTTGGAAAAAGATGTGAAGAAATATAAGATGATGGCAGAGACTACGAACCCCCAATTTGTGATGGCACGTTCTGCTACGAGCATCACATCATGCATAATTAGTTGTCTCAATTTTCTTGCGTTTGTTCAAGCATGGAGCACAATCTTAAACTTTTTCACAGACTAGGTAATATTCATACACAATGCCCGAGAGATGATGATTATTGGGTAACTATCTGTAGTAATTTTAATGGGCCTAACTCACTCTCAAAAGACGCCTTATAAGAGGAGGATTGCCCTTAGCTTTATATATAGCTCAGGATCAAGTAACACAGGCGACGTGGGATTCAACACGCCCCCTCACGCGCAGGATGGACTTTGACAAACCATTGCGAACGGATATCGGGAGGCCCAACATCAATGTGGGATTCTACACGCCCTCTCACGCGCAGGGTGGACTTTGACAAATCACTGAGAACGGATATCGGAGGGTCCATCATTGATGTGGGATTTAACACGCCCAACATCAAATAAAAACCTGACTCTGATACCATGTAGTAATTTTAATGGGCCTAACTCACGCTCAAAAGACGCCTTTTAAGAGGAGGATTGTCCTTAGTTTTATATATAGCTCAGGATCAAGTAACACAGGTGATGTGGGATTCAACACGTCCCCTCACGCGCAAGGTGTACTTTGACAAATCACTGCGAACGGATATCGGGAGACCCAACATCATTGTGGGATTCAACACTATCAATTTTATCTTTGAAATACAATCATTTGGAATAATTTTGGGAACAATTCCGCCAATGGTGGGATAGTTTACTGCCTTAAAATTTAAATGTTCAAAGAAAATAAGCAATTTCTACACCACCACAACATTCAAGGCAACATTCAAAATGGAAAAGTATTGAACTGAGCGGTTGCATGATTGGAAAAGTGAGCCCCTAACTTTACCAATTAGAGTACGGAGACTTAAAAATCTTGTCCACAATGTAAGAAGTCTACTCCTTAGTTTCTGTATGATAGTTCTGATCGTGATTGTGGTAGGAAGCAAAATAATTCAAGAATCCTTCACAAACTTGATAAGCCCTTTCTTTTTCTGTGTGGAGTTACGAGAAAAAGGGCAAATCCAAATTCCCGAATAATCAACATATTTTGCTCAACAATTTTGTGGTGTATCTTGAAGGAGAAGAGGAGCTTCCATGATGGTTTGCAATCTCTAGCAATGCTACTGATTGATTCATCGAAAGGAATAGAAAACAACAAGACAAAGGTTTAACGGAGCTTCTATGGATATGTACCACTAGTTTGAACCAAGTAGACATTTTTAACAATGGCAAAATTGAGTCTTTGGATTCCAAAAAGTTGCCCAGTTGTTGGAGTTTGACTGTAATGACCTTAACAAACATCGCGATAGCGCTTCCACAAATTAAAAATCAATTTCGACTGCGACTAATAAGGAGCGTAGGTAACGCTCTGTTGTACGTCAATGTTGTTGAACAGGTATTGGACAATAAAGGAGATTTGAAGAAAATTAGTGACGCGGAAAATAGGGTGTGGTTGAACGTTGAAATCGAACAAAAGTAGCTAACTGAGAACCTCCAGGAACTAGCTATTGAAGGTAATATCAAGACTATTAATTTTTTCTTTTTTAACCGTACATTGATATCATTATGAATTCTATTAATGGATCGAATTATAATAAAATTAAATTGAAATGAGTAGCATGTAAAAGCCCAACGGAGACTATAGAAAAACTGGCTGAAAAAGCTAAAAATTATGTTGTACAATTCAAGACAGACAATAGAAATCTAGAGGTTGCGGACCCTCTCAATTGGCCTCCCAAGATTATAGTTGCTAATTCGATGTACATGATTTGCCAAATAATATTGTTGTCACTCCAAAATAGAGAAGAGAATACCGATCATGAAAAATTGTTTGAATATATATCACTGATGATCGCGGATATATTGGGTGCTTGTTTGACAAATCTTCCGCTCGCTATAACCATGAAGTGCTTTTGTTGTGCCTTGGAGAAAAGGTAAGAGAATGTGAGAGATGCGACTTGTCTCCTTGGCGAGACTGAAGAAATTCAGAAGGTCTTGTAGCAACACGAACTTCCCAATCTAGATCTCGATAAAAGAATCTATATTGATGAGTGGCGCTTGATCGCACCACATTTTGTGTGATCTAATACCATTAAACTAAATTTTGTTAATCTCTTAAATAAATTAAATTAATAGAAATTGATTTATTTTATTTGCTTTTATAATTTGGAGCAAAATGCAAAAAAAAAAATGATCAACCGGCTACACTAAAATGAAAACCATTGTTTACTCTTTCGGACATAACTAATTGTACAGTTGGAATTTTTTGATGAAACAAGTTTCATATAAAACTAGACTCTCTAAGCTTTCGAACAACTAGTTATAGAGCCAAATCGGAATTCATATGAGAAAGATACATGTGGAAGAATATAAGAGAATGGTTTATATATTTTTATTAATAACTTCAGTAATTATACAAGAGACCAAGAACAATAAAATGAAATACAAATACAATAGGAAACAACTTAAATGCTAATTTAAGTAAGGGAATGATATTATGGAAATTGGTAGTAGGTGAACTCGGTTCGATGGGTGAAATTGGTGACTTGGGGTATAGTTTAACATGCCCCACAAGATGGAGCTCCGGAAAGAGAGTCCAATCTTATTCTTGAGTAGAAGAAAATGAGCCCGGGCTAGTGGCTTGGTGTTGTCAGCGTCTGGATGCTGGGAGGATCGTTGGAGCGCATTCTTGGAACATCTGGAGGCTCGCTGTAGCGAGCGGTGGTGCACTATAGCGCATAACAAGCAATGGATGTCTCTCCAAACAAGTATTTTACCACAGACACGAACCCCTGACTTACCGAGGCCCCTCAATTGTTGCATCTTGTGGGTTGGAGGCACGCTGTAGTTGGTGGAGTTTATCTGAGATGTAGCTAAAATCGTCATGGTAGAAATTCGTAGGGAGACGAATTTTTTATTTAGAAGAGAAGGAAAGAGAGAGAGAGAGAGAGAGAGAAAGAGAGATTGGCCACAAATACTCAAGAGATCTGAGAAATACTAATAAATATATCGTGTGTGTGTGCATGAGAATTTAATGAGGGAAACCCAGAGGAAAAATCTATAGATTGTTGCATGTGGGTTGGGGCACATCAGTGAGTAAATATTTTAAGTTTTTTTAAACAATTTTTTTTCATATCAACCATTAATCTGCCTCATCAGTTATGATTATAGTTAGTTACAAAGTTTTGGTTATTCACTACAAGATTTTTTTTATTTTTTTTATTTTTTATTTTATTTTATTTTTTTTATCACGGTTAAAACCGGCTCCAAACCTGACCGTGATAGTATGCAGTGTGATTAAAAGTATATTTTTTTATCACAATTAAAAATCGAGATGGTATATTTTTTATCACAGTTAAAAACCGAGATGATAGACTTTTTATATCTCGGTTTTCCAATGTGATCAAAAGAACATATATATGTGATGAAATTTTAAAAAAAGGGGATTATTTACACAATATTTATCTCAGTTTTGTGTCAAACCGAGATGTTTACCCTATTTTTTATCACATTTAAAAACTGTGATAATTTCTCATATATATATTAAAAAAAAAAAAAAAAAAAACCACAATTTTATAAAAATACTATAAAAAATAACTAAAAATGAATTTCGCATGACATAAGAATTCTACATCAACATAAAAAACACAAGTAACGTTATCTTTAATTCAAAAATCATAAACTTGAATTTCTATAAATATAAATGTTAAAAATGTAAAATTTCTATCAAGTATAAAAACAAATAAAAATAACTAACTTATGGTGAACTAATCTACCAATGTCTCAGTTATAGAGCATCCAAAGGTTAAGTTCAACTAACTTTTGCCATCAGGTGATTCAAAAATGAAGTCCTGCAGCTAAAAAAAACAGAGTTACTTGTCATTCAAAAAATCATTTCTGTTACCCAAAAAAAAAGTATATGTGTTATCTGCATGTTTACCAAAAAAAAAAAAAAAACTAGCAGTTTCAGCCGCTCATATTCATTTATTAATTGTAAATAAGTGGTGTCTGCATCAACCTGAGTATAACTTCTTTTCATCTCTTCACTATGGTCTCATTTACTGCCCTATTTGCAACCTGCAGGGGGTAAAAACCATACACCAATCATTTGAGGGAAACATTCAATTCCAACTGCTTATATCCTAGAAGTATTAAGGATAAGGATTGTTATATCTTACCGAAATAAAGTATGGTAACAGTCTTCCATGATCCTCAGTGATGGAAAAATACTTCTGGTGTTTCAGCATAACCTGCATTAGTGGTGGAGCAAGAATTTCAGATGACTATCACGACCAATTGGCGGGAGAAGTGCACGTGTGCAATAATTAACCACTGTCATAAACTTGAATTTGGTACAAATGTCTAAAAATGGGGATTCAATCTTCATTCTTCATTTTCTTTTTCATCAACTTCATCAAGGGAACTTGCAAAAAATGCACATAGCAGTGCACATAACAAAAATAGCTAATGAAATTCGAAATAAAACTGGAAAAAAAAAAAAACCCTAAACAATGCAGAAATTTTAGCTCTTTTTAGCTAATGAAATTTCATCTCTTTTTAGCTAATGTAGAACAAATCAACGAAGAAATTACCTGAAGAAATCAACAAATCAACAATTTACGGACTTCACTTTAGGAGATTCAGCAGGTTACGCAGATTAAACCCCGTTTGTTTAGTGTTTCTATTCCCAATTTTTTATTTTCGTTCTCGGATGAGCAAGTTACGTAGAAATTACTTGTCAGATGCATTATTTTCATACTTCAGCTTCATAACACTTAATCTGTTCCATGAAAGGCATTGAAAAAAACCTTTAAGAAAATTTTCAAAACATGGAGAAAACTAATCTAGCAAATTACTAAACCTCCTGAAATTATTCAAAGTATAATCAAATCAATTAAGGTGATACGCTAATTACTTTTTCACTACAATGCAACGCCCAAAGTCTAGATCCACTGATGATTTATTCATAACTATTGCATCTTCAATATCATATCCACTATAGCTCATTACGGCAACAGTTGCATTATGCCCCGCTCCGAGTTTATTGAAGTTAATCTGCAAATAAAATCATTAACCCAAACCATAATTCTAGTATAAACATGAGCTTTGAAAATTGAGTCTACCAACCAGCTCAATTGTCCGTGTTGTCAATAGTGGCCGTTGAGGATACACCAAAAGGTATATTAAACTGTCTATCCGGGATAACTACAAAGTAATGGATTAATTGTTGTCAGAATACACAACAATTGGATCGCAGACGTAAAACAGAGAAACCAAAATATATTGGAAAAGAGCTAAAGAAGAACGTAATGGAGGGATATAGGATGCAAAAGAACCCAAGTCTACCTTGTGTCCTCATTAATTGATAATAAGAAGCAAAAGAAACCACTATGTAACCTAATCTGTTCGTGAGCTGACGAAGAATACACAAGCAGTATTGGTGTACACTTGATTTGGCATCCTCAAATTAGTAAACGTAAACTTTATTTGGAAAAAAATTTACCCAAAAAAAAAAACATTTAAGACCCCAATTTTAATCTCCTGTAGGCAAAGCTACTAAAGAAACAGGAACACTAATCATGCATTCCATTCCATCATATACACTACTAGGAAATTGAAATCGTTTATAAACTAAGTACTTATTTTGTACACTAAATAGAAAACCCAACTTGGAATAAAATGTAGCGAATCAAGTATCAATTGCGATGAACAAAAATTAATTCAGAAACACACTCAACAGATCTGCGAAGAGAGGAAGAACGAAAACCTGGATTCAAACGTACTGCTAGACCTTTGTGCTTTGTAGGTGGGGGGGATGCTGTCAACAGCTGTGCTTTGGAGGTGGCCTGGAAAAAAAACAATTAGATTCATGAAGACAGTCAAATTCATAAGCTAAATCAAAATTCAAGACTAAAACTAAACTACAATAATATAACTCATACACACACTGAATAGATAACCCTTACCAGGTCCGTCCGATCCCCATGGACCCTATCACTTTTCCCATTGACGACATCCTTCTCCATCCAAGCATCAATCGTCGTTGTTGCGGGAGAAGGAGGATGGACTGGCTTGATAGGACCATTAACGGGCCAGATCTTGCCAAATTGGACCTCGATTAGCCAGATCTAGGTGAACGGCGGTGTAGACTCAACGATGCGAACAAATATAGGGTTAATCCATCCAGTAAGGAACTGAGGATCGTGCGATTGGGGAAGAGAGTGAGGATCGTGCAATTGGATCAACAAATCTAAGGTTAATCCAAAGACAACAATGGCGATGGTCAAAGAAGAGAGAACGAAGTGAAAGCCAAAGACCACGATGACAATAAGGCTGAAGGATTGGCAACGGTGATGGAGAAATCTTAGTGATTTCAAGATCTCGAGAGAGAGAAAGAGGATTCGACTGCTAGGGTTGAGCCTTGAGCGACGGCTAGGGTAGAGAATTAAGAGATAATAGAGAATGATGTAAGTGCCAACGAAAAGGCGGAAAGAAATTTCAGTAGGAGCGGGAACATGAAATTTCTAGTGCCTTTTTTTTGGTGGGTTAGCACAAATACGAATTAATCTCGGTTATAAATAATCACTGTGATAAAAACCTAAAATTTATTATCACGGTTTATTAAAATTGTGAGATAGAAAATATTTTTTATCACATAATAAATTTTAAGCGAGATTATATCTTATTTGTATGGTTACAATCACGGTTTATTCAAAAAACGTGACGAATTATATTTATTAAGCGTGATAAAAAACTCTTTTTCTTGTAGTGATTCCACATGTGCAACAATGGCTGTTGGTGCTAAACATGGATCATTGAGTTTATAGGATGAAGTCTTTTTCTTGATGTAAGAAATTTTACCATAAAAAATTGCGCAGTTAAGAAGCAAAAGGTATTAATGTGTTTCTATTGAATTTATTTTATATTATTATTTATTGAGTTGGATCGTGGATAAGTGATATTATAAATTAGTGATTATTTGAACAAATGTGATTATCTCAATTTTTTTTATTTAAATTTGTACTGAATATTTTATTGTATGATAAAAGATTTTTACTTCATTTTTGGTTCATGGAGATTTTGTATTTTATAATTTGTTCCATTTAAAATATTGCTTGATTTGTGATGCTTATGGTATTAAATGAGGTTTAGTTGATCAATATTTTTTAAAAAGCTCTCTCTATAGGTTTTGTTTACTTTCAACAAGTAATAGACTTATGCTTGACATTGTGCTCGATTTGTAATGTTAGGTATTAGAAGTTCATGATCAATATTTTTTTAATTCTCTCTCTATAAATTTTATTTAGTTTCAAGAGGAAACTTATATTCTGTTTGATTTATAATGTTTATGTTTTATGAATTTAGTTGATTATTAGTTTTTGAAATTATCTATTTTCTTCACAAATTTTATTTAGTTTCAATTATAGTTATTGTTGCTTGAGTTGTAATAATTATGGTATGAGTAAAGGTTTGATTGATTATTTTTTTTAGTCGTCATGTTCTTTCTTTGTGCCTCAGGTTGCAATATAACTATTAGGAATAGATAATATGGGTGAAATGATATATCTATTTTCTCATATAATTTACAATATAATTTATTTATTGCTTGCATATAACTTGTGCTATCTCTTATTTTATATTGGTATAAGTTTTAGTCTCAATTGTTAATCATTGTTGATGTCTAATTCTTAGTCATTATTGATATTCAAATGAAATAGGTGTAAAATATTATATAAAAAAAAAAAAATTATAACAAAAAAATATATTATTTTATTTTTGTTTTGGTTGTTTCACACCCGTGCCTTCATGCACAGGTTATACACTAGTGTGTGTGTGTGTGTGTGTGTGTATCTATTTATAAATCAGGACATATTTACATTTTGAGACATTTTAAACCGTTGGATCGAATATCTTACGGCTAAGATTACATTTGGAGACATTTTATATTTGAGACATTTTAGGCCCTTGGATCGATATCCAACGGTTGAGATTGACTATTATCAAGTGATAGTTTCAACCTTTAGAACAGATTAGATTAAGGGTTTAGATTAATTTTATAGATTAATTATTGAATTGGTTGGGTTAGTGTTAGTGCATTCTCCTCTATACCTTCCTCTTTCCCTCTGCCATATCTCTGTTCCATCACCTCCATCGC
The DNA here is from genome assembly GCA_016647705.1 of Eucommia ulmoides. Taxonomy (NCBI): domain Eukaryota; kingdom Viridiplantae; phylum Streptophyta; class Magnoliopsida; order Garryales; family Eucommiaceae; genus Eucommia; species Eucommia ulmoides. The sequence continues at coordinate 75,946,987 of CM028332.1, forward strand.
CACCACCGCCGTTACCTCATTTTTTCTCTCGCTCACTCTCTCTCTTCTAAAATGGAAACCCTAAGCCATCCCCAACCCTACAACCTCTCTCACTCATTGCCTCTTTTCATTCATAACACAATAAAACTCTTCTCTCCTTCTCGCTCCATCCTCCATCATTGAAATGAAAAGCCTAAAGCCCGTCGCACCATCGATAATGTCACTTCCCCCATCTCCACCACTGTAGTTCGTCCTCGTCCAACTGCCCTTCTAGCTGGACCACTTCGATTCAAAAGAGTCAGTGTTGGATCGCGATCGACCTGACCTCGAAGTTGACGGCGAAAGATTCGTGACAAATAGTAACACCAAATAAACAGCTTCCGCCAGTTTTAACGCCGAACGAACATCAAATCCGGTACTCACTCACTATCTCTCTTTCTCTTACTGCGATTTCGGATTGAGAAATCTAAACTCCAATTAGCAATTATTTTTTCGATTTTTTATTCCGATTTCAGGTTTGCAATAATATCGAATATCAATTTTTTTTCTTCTTCAGGAAATTAGAAGAAATCCAATGTTCGTTCATTATTTTGGTTAGTCTCTGCTTCAATACTTCATTATTTTGGAATAATCATTTGAGATTAATCTTCATCCCTTATCAGCATCCTCAGGTTTGTCTGAGCTTCTTGAGTAAATAGTGTTGTTGGCCAGTACTGTTTAAGCTATTGCTTTGTTTCTTCAATTAATCTCTGTCTGTTTAATAACAGTTCACTGTTTGTTGTTCAATTGTTCTTCAGGTCTGTTTTGTATACTGCAATTTGATCTGATCCGACTTCACTGCATGGTCTGTATTCTAATTTCTGAAAATGTTCTTCTTTTTCAATTTGTTCATATACTGCATTAAATCAATATATATTCATCTTTCTTCCTGAATCCGTAATTGCTCTGCCTGTTCTGTAAAGCAATTATAAATTTTAAATTTAGAATGAAAATTTCTACCATTATTGCCATTGGAAATTGCTGGTGTTCTAAGCTCATTTTGCCCTAGAACATGGTTTTAAGCTTTATTATGGTTTCATTCATCTTCCCCACATGTATATTTTCTTCAGTTCACATCTGTTTCCATGTCCATTGATTTGTTTTCTTTATATTTTTATATGTATAGACTGAGAGTTGATTCAACATTAAATTTGATTCTTCAGGGTTTCGGACTTTCTTTGTGCCACCAGCGGATCAATTGGTGATATGATTTTCATTCTCTTCGCCAGAAAATCAGAGAATCAAAATCTCCGATCGACTGTTTTTGTGTCGAAGCTGAATCAAAGTTGATACAAATATAGCGATAAATCAAAAACTCGAAATCTCCGATCAACTGTTTTATGTGATGTGTCGAGGATCAAAATTGATAAGATAAAGCAGTAACGAGAGATGGAACAGAAGCACATTCTATTGTCAACGTTAAGCGTAGGTGTAGGAGTTGGCATCGGGCTCGGATTAGCTTTTGGAGGACAAAACATCGGATTAGCTAAGGTAGAACTTTCTCTCTCCATCTCTATATCTCTCCTCCCAGTGTCTCCATTGAAACCCTAACGCTATTTTTCTTGAAATTGATCTCTGTTTCTGAGCTTGATTTGCTTAAATCTAAGGTTCTCTATATTTGTATGTCCAAATCTGCAAATTTGCTGTTAGATTGTGTATTTGTGAATATTCTGCATTTGTTCCGGATATTCTTTTTGTGTTTGTTCCTATTCCAAGTGTCTGTTTCTGTTCTGAATTTGTCTCTCTGAATTTGTAACTTAGTTACATGAAACAGGAACTACCATCAAAATTATTTGTGTTAGTTCCTATTTTCATTTATTTCTGTTAGTTCCTAAATTATTTCTGTTCTTATTTTCATACAATATAAGATCACTAGAAACCAAAAAATTCTTCAGGAAGATCAGAAGAAATTCTTCAGGAAGGCATTTCATACATATTACAATGCTGATGTGGAACTACTCCAATCTGAGCATTCACTAAGCTTACCTACCTTCAAAAACATTGGAGTTCTATTTACGTGCCATCTTATGCTTTGTTGATCTAATGTTGTTTATCTCTAAATCCTGTAGTTTCACTGTTCTTTTTTAGATGTTTGATCTATTTATGTGCATATAAAGCTATATAATGTGCATGGTTGTGGCTTATGAGTTTCTATTTTCTTTGTAAATTGAAGGCACTACGCCAAATGGAGGCAGAAAATGCTAAGACTCTAAATGCTAAAGGTGAGCTGAGTGAGGAAAGTGCTTTGTCATACGAAAGACTACGAAAATCTTACGACCATCTTTATCGTGGCATTTTGGCGTAAGTGGATATATGATTTTGTTAACTTATCTATTGTGGTAGTGTTAAAAGTTGTAATTTTTTTTTTTCCTTTGCCAACATTAGGGGGTTGAATCTCACTATTGTTATCTCCTTCATCTCTCTAATATTGATTGAAAACTGTTTAAAGTTTACATCCATAATTAATTTTTACTTTTATCATTTTGCTAGGTGTTATGCTTTGTCTGATGCTAACAGTTATTGAAAGTATGTTGCAAAAATATGCTCTCGGTGATTAAGATAAGTTCCAATAGTTCTAGGTGGTGGACTTACATTACTAAGTTTGTAGTGTATATAATTCATTGGTTTTATTATTTTCGTATTGTTAAGTTCATTGTGTTAGTTATTGTTGTGTCTGATTGTTATTGATCATGTTTGATAATATTGTGTTGTTTAAACATATGAGTTGAAAATTTGAAATGTCTAATAAATAACGGAGATTATGTTCAAAATTTAAATCATATTGGAGTGTGGCATAACAAAAGGGTATTATGCCCAAATTTAAAATTTCTTATTGGTTGAGTTAATAATTTGGTATCGTTATAAAAATAAAAGGGATTGTGTTAAAACCTGTTATCAAGCACGGGTTATACGTTAGAAGTTTTTGATTTCGTTGAGTTAATTATTGATTTGGCGAAATTTGTCTTCGATTCATCCAGATTTAAAATGAATTTTTGTTTTTATTATAGGTTTGTTCGACTTAAAATTGTATTTTTTTTTATGAAGTTTTAATCATACTCATGTTTTAATGATGAACTTGAATATAAACGTTTTGTAGGTATGGAATGTTGTTTAAATTGTGGTTTTTTTTTTGTTTTTTTTTTTACACCTGTGCCTTCGAAACAGGAACCACCACCAAAATTATTTGTATTGCAATTTATTAAGTTTATTTGCATTATTTCTTTTCTCTCTCTTCTGCATTTTCGGTTTGATTTTGCTTTACGTTTTTCAATTATGTTCAGCAATTTTGCCACCAGTTTCAATTTCATTCTATAGTTACTAAACTTTGCCGAGTGTTAAACTGTTATTTCAATTCACCAGTTTTTAAAATGGAAAGATTTGGAGAAAAATTAAACAAGCCGTCATATTTTGAGGGGAGGGTTTTGCATAAATTAGTTTTTTTAGAAAAATAATGATATTCCCTAACCTATGAGTAACCTATTTGGAAGATCATTGTTTTGGTTTATATCAGTTTATTATCTTTAAGATAGACTTTTGTTTTGGTGAAATTCATGTTTATTTATGCTCAATAAATTATTTATTATATATCAGTTTTATATCTTTATAAATTTATGTGTTTATGCATTAATTTCTTGCGTTATATATGATAAATCAAAGTCTGACGATTCTACACCGATGTTTCAGTCTCCATATTCGGATCTGGCCCATAAATTAATCGACGACAAGTACGAGGGAACAAAAACAAATTTTGTATTCCAAGATTTTTGTTTAGCAAGCAAAAATAAATTTCTTAAACTCATATTTTATTTTTGTTTCGGAAATAGAAACAGATTTTTTTTTTCTCAAATTAAAACTGATGTTTTGAATTTCTAAAAATGACGTCACTGATCAAATTGAAAAATGACACTTAATGAGTAGAATTGATATTTCACTAGAAAGTTAAAAGACAAAAGGTGGAGAACAATTATGTTCCATTCCAAAAAAAAAAAAAAAATTGTTCAAAAAAATCATGGAACAAAAAAGAAGTTTTTTTGGGGTTCCAGTGGCCCTGTTTGTTTGTTGTTTTTGTTCATTGATTTCTAAATTCGTTTTTAGACAATTGAGAACAAAATCTATGGAAACAAACAAAAGAAAAATCTAGAAACAACACTATTTTTTTTTGCATAAATTTGTTCCAACTTCCAAGGAGCAGAACGAAGAGCGGAAACTTAAATATGGGAATAGAAACACAATGCAAACTTCTAATATGTGCTTGATTTGGCTAATGAATTTGTTTAGTTATGAATTACCTCAATTTCTCTATATTTGCATCTGTTTGTGTACAATGGAGAGACAATATAGTATGAATGTAAGTAACCTGGGCATCTTCATCTGATTGTCACCAACTTCGTTCTCGCTCCGAGAATCATGAAAGGCATATTGCTTGGTCTGTATCTGCCTCTACTCCATTCGCCATAAAAGTAGTTCATACTCTGATTACAGTTTAAGTTTGACTATTCAATTTTATGTATAAGGGGAGTTATTTTTCTCTTTCAAGTTTGAGTTGGTGAAATTTTTATTTATGAAACTGAGAAAATTTGCAGATTTGTTTTGTCTTTTATTCCAATTTCAGATACAGTGACTATCAACTGATTATGATTCATAAATTCAATTACTTAAGGTTTCTCTTTTTCTCTTAAAATTTTGATGAATTGCTTTTTTTTTTTTTTTTTTTTTTTTTTTTTTTTTTTTTTTTTACAGATTTCGATATAATAATCGCTTATTTGACTTCTGTCAAACTTAATTTTTATGCGTGTTATAGTGTGTTACTTTGTTTGATTTGTTGAAAAAAATTAAGAATTCCAATAATTGAATTTTTATGCATGTTATATTAAGAATTATAATAATGTAATTTATATTCACAATTTCTATGTATTTTTTTGTGCTATAGTTGGTGTTTTTTCTCTCAAATTTTTCTCTCTCATCCTAGATTATTCGAAGCAAAAAGACAACGGGGAGAACAATTGTGTACCATTTCAAAAAAAAATTGTTACAAAGCATGGAACAAAAAAATGTTTTTTTTTTGGGTTACAGTGGTCCTATTTGTTTGTTGTTTTTATTCCTGATTTCTATTTCCTTTTTTACAAAATTGAGAACAAAAAAATATGGGAACAAAAATAAAAAAAAAATCTTGGAACAACACTATTTTGTTCGCAGAAATTTGTTTCAAATTTCAAGGAGCAGAACAAAATGCAAAAACATAAATACGGAAACAAAAGCAATAAACAAACATCACCTGTATCTTTTATTTCAATTCCCAGAAACACTAAGCAAACGCCACCTGTGTTTTTTATTTTTGTTTCCAGAAACACTAATAAAACGTTACGTACGTCCTTTGATCAATTAAATGTCATACTCCATGACTAGGGATCTCTGTCAATAACAAATAATATTTCTTCATTTTCAATTTATGTGAACAAAACGTTGGTCTGAATTTTACTATACAGAATGGGGATCTACTGGATTGAGCGATTGTACAATTAATCAAGAGGACTACAAATTGTGGTATTATTTTAATTGACAAATATCAAGGTTAGTAGATAGTGATATTTAAATGTTAATTATTGTTGATTTTTAATAAAAATATGTGTAGAATGTTGTATGAATAAAGGAGTTTATATCGGGTTTTTTTAGGTTCAATTTTTTTTTTTTGCCCGTGCCTTCAGGCACGGATTATGCCCTCGTATATATATATATATATATATATATATATATATATATATATATATATAATTAAAAATAAGGGATGGGGGGGGGGGGGGGGGGCTACCACAGTGGTAGCCTCAAAATGTGAAACTGGCCTTGACAAGGCTGGTTTCACAAAAATTAAAAAAATGATGTGGAAACCGGCCATCTCACGGCCGGTTAGACCCCTTTAGGTAATTATTGAAAAAGCGGACCCCAAATGGATATTTCTCATCTTTTAAGACCCCATTAGGTAAAGAACTCGTTGTACTATGCTACTTATTAAAGCTACATACTGTTAATTACGAACAGAAAAATTATCACAAACTTTACTATGTGGTTTCACACACTAGTTTTTAAGACGAATTTAGAACATTTTACAAAAAATCCCTTCCCTTATTTGTTTATTCCTTTTTTAAACTTGCAAGTTGGAAGAGGTAGGTTAAACGTAGCTTTAATAGTTGTCTCTATCACATATTGATAAGGGTTAATTATATATTATCCCTCATTAGTCAGTCCGTTTTGTACTTTGTCCTTCTGTGGTATTCGTGTCACCACTTTATCCCCAGTAGTTAGGCCCTTGTTGCACTAAACCTTCATCGTTAACATTTTATCCCCCTTATAGTTTGGCCTACATCAACGGGTAAAGTACAACAAAGCCTAGTTACGTAGATAAAGTAGTAACGAAAATACTACATGGAATAAAGTGCAAAATGACCTAATTATAGGGGAATAAAGTGTAATTAACCCTATTAATAATTGTACTTCATTGACCGACCATTGAGGAGAAGTGTTTTAAAACAAGACCAAATGCAGTTTGCGTTTCCTGGAAGGTGAATAACATTTTTCTAAGGGTTGACATCCAAGAAAGTGCTGAGAGCTTGATCATCTTAAAAGGGTCCAACTTTTTATATTATAAAACAACTGATAATTAAAGTCCTTGTCAATTAAAGTGGACGATTTTAAAGGTGGACAAACTACAAAATGGCCTAACTACAGAGGTAAAGGTAAAGTATAATTAACCCTTGTTCAAACTAGATGGTCCAAATTATTTGATAAAATTTTGGAGCCAAATTCATCACAAAATACAAGATTTTATGTTCTGGTTTACTGTCATAAAATTCATAAAATTCGGGTGTTAAAGAAAATAGGAAATTGCTACATGGCCATTGCGCTCAAGATGACATTAAAAACAGAAAGGTATTGGGCAAGACTAGAAAAAGCGAGCCACTAGCTTTACCAATTAGTCCAAGG